>CP139503.1:383411155-383577725 GCA_021014915.2 Artemisia tridentata subsp. tridentata
TGATCTGGAGCCGCATCATACATGCCATAACTCCGATGAAGAAAACATGGAACGCAGCAGTGTTAAGTATTAGCATTCACAAGGCGAGCAGTAGAATATATCAGACGTAGCAGCAGAAGTGCATAAGCAGCATGTCACCATGTGTCTTCTTTTGATCTGATTAAATCGTCAACAAAAAACATTGTTGCACAAGCATAATACTAATGACCTTCATGAAAGACATCCATAACGTCCAAATCCAGGTCATTATACTCAAAGATATCAGTCCCAATTGAACACGAACAGCAAGATTGATAATACAACCACCATGTCTGCCAAACAACTACCAGATCTGTCCGACCAGGTATGATCATAAACACCAGCAGTCGGTAATACGTATCCAATATCACCCAATAGGGTTAGGACCCTAACTTCCAGTAGACAAATACTCGATCAGAACCATCTTACCATTACTGCAATTACAATCCGCACAGCAAATCCAAATGTAACAGCAAGGATCCAGTAGAAGATGTCGAACAATAAGGTTAGACACCTCCTAACGTACAGTAGAACACTCAGGACTTGTTAATCGACTATCAGGGCTGATATACGAACTAATAACACCCAAATAGGGTTAAAAAACCGCTAACTACTTAGATCATGAACATGAACACATTAGAATTCCACACGATCTGATATAGAACGTACGAACATATCATCCCACAACCGATCATCATACTAGTTGAAGACCAGTAGTAAAAACAATAATAGGGTAATTACACCCTAATTACCAGCAGCATCGAGCAATACCGGCAGATAACATCTGCACTTCCACGCGTGGCTAAACTGACGCAATAGATCAGTAGATAAAACCCACCAGTATAGTCACAAGGCACCACCAAATAGCGAATAAGGAAGACAGGGAAATAAGTATGACTAATGATGTAATACTTAACAAATACCTTATGGTCTTTCTTCCTGTATCATTCGGACATGCCTTTCATCCCAGTGGCCCACAAGCCGGTGGTTCATAAGATGAGTTGGGTCTTTTAGACCACATACGCCCTCTTCTGTTTCCTGTACAAATAAAACATAACTCCGGAGGCACAAGCTTATATGTTTGATATATTTATTATTTAAATTAGTTTTTTCCAGCAGTGGGTAGACATCGTGATGATGTACCCTCCTAACGGGTCGAAGGACTCCCCTTAGAGCCTGTAGAAAGCCCTCCCTTCGGAGGCCCAGGTTAACCTTCTAATACGTTTCATTGGCGTAAAACCATTCGCCTGCGAATGGTTACCATGTGGGAATCCGCCAATCGAAGCCCTAAGCCCTTCGGGGTATTCCTGACGAAGGGACTAACACGAAGGATCATCCAGACCTGGTCAAACCCACGTCTCCTCTATCCTTTGGCTTCCCGCCAAAACAGAGATCGTGGGCTACAAAGCCCTAGCGGTTACCACTTTCCATGGGACGCCCCCATGATCTCCGAACTATGTGCAACCGCCCACTATGTCCTATTTCTCACCTATAAATAGCATAGTCGGGCCAAGAACAAAGTAAGTAATTTCAAGTTAACCTCACTCTCTAAATTTACGACCTACATTACCATTACACATACTTACTCGCACGCCGGAGGTGGTTCGCAGGGTCCAACCCCTGCGCAATCACTTAACGTAGTGTCTTTGTATTTCTTATTTTCAGGTTAAGAACAAGCTTGGCACAATCTCAACACCCCATAATTCCTTTGATCTCCATCGAAGGCTTGGTTGACGAATATTTGTTCAATCAGTGGCGCCATCCGTGGGACCGCTACAATTGGTCTCGTTAATTCCGAGCTTTTAACCTACCAACCAATTTCACTATTATTCCGGCATGGATCAAGGGAGAGAAGATACTCCCCCACCGGGCTTCTCTACCTTAACACCAATACCAGTCGACGACCCTAACAACCTTCCCCCAATAACCGCCTCCACTTTCACAACACGTTCTCACCCAGAAATCACAACCAACAATCATGCTTCGACATCAGCCAACTCAGAACCTGTCATTAGCCCAGCCTTTGTCGAAGCCAACCATGAAGTGTTAGAAACCCTTTTAAGGGCTCGCAACAGGCAAGTCAGGAATGCTGAGGTACGAAAGGAGTTGGAATACTCGAGTGAAGAGTATGATGAGGAAATGGAGATGGAACCCAGGCCTCCGACCCAAGGACCAACCCTATCTGCCTTAAGGATTGGTTCTCCAGTTGGCCGAAGGCTAAGCAAAAGATCTGTTGGTTTCGAAGGAGTCCCCGAGAGGGCTCCGACAAGAAGAGAAGGGGCGGTTGCCGAAGGCTCTAACGGTAGGAGTCAGCTTAGGGAAGAAAGGGGGTGACTTTACCTCCATTACTAGCCGCTCATCTTGGAAGAACTGAAGCCGGGGTTCCGTTGCAGCCTTCTCACGCGTCAGGTGTAGAAGGCAATCCGTCTACAATCAATATGGGAGGAAATCTTCCTCCCAATGGTATGTACCCCCCGTTCCAAACTCAGTCTTATCCTCAAAATTTATATCCTCCTATAAATGGACAGCCTAATAACCCAAGCTTCCCTCAAAATTATGGGAGCATACCCTTCGGCCACCCTATGGCATACCCTCCATACGCCATGGGAAACAGTTACCCGTTTGCCATGAGCACACCTTATCAGTCCTACCCAGGCCAAACTCCTATGGGAATGCCCCCAAACAGCAATCCATATAATACAGTCCCCATGTACGCACCACCTTATAATTGTTTATACTCAGACCCTATGGGTTCAGCTACGCCCTTCGTTAGATGGATAGAAGATTACCCATTGCCTGATGGTTTGAAAATGCCTTCACATGTCGGGACTTATGATGGAAAAGGGGATCCGGACAATTTCTTACACTTGTTCGAAGGGGCTATCAAAATGCAAAAGTGGGTTATGCCGGTGGCCTGTCACATGTTCACGTACACCCTTCGGGATTCTGCTCGTATTTGGTGGAATGGGCAAAAGCCCGGTAGCATCGTCAATCTTGATGATCTCAAAGCTAAGTTCCGGTCACACTTCAGTCAGCAAAAGAAATTCACAAGGACTCATTTAACGGTACACAACATCAAACAAAAAGAAAATGAAAGCACCAGGGCCTTCGTTACTAGGTACACCGATGAGACTTTGCAAATTTTGGGTCTTCATGAAGATCAACGTATTTCTGGTTTCGTACATGGCCTTCGGAATTGGAGTTTGGTGGAATTCTTGTCCACCGACCTTCCGACAACTTACAAGGGCCTGACCGAGAAGACGTACACTTGGACCGAAGCCAAAGAGGTATCCACTAATGGGGCTCCGATAGATAAGGATAGCAACAACAAGTTTTCGAAGCATTCCACGTGGGAAGGGTCCAAGAGCAAGAACAAGAACAGAGATAGGTTCTCTCCGTACAACAAAGGCCCCAACCATGGTTTGTTGAGCAATCTAACGAAGTCTCCAAAAGAAATACTTGCTACAGAGAGGGCGGCCAAAGCTTTCGAAGCGCCTCCACGTATGACGAGTAAGGGTAAAAACAGGGATACCAGCAAGTACTGTCACTTCCACGAAGACAATGGCTACGATACGAACAGTTGCAGGGAATTAAAGAAACAAATTGAAGAGGCCGTAAGATCTGGGCAGTTGGCACACTTGGTAAAAGGAATCAAGAAAGGCAAAGAAAAGATGACTGACACTCAAATGGCCAAGGATACTAACCCTACCGAAGCCCCCATACTAATGATACACAGAGACGAAACCACTTCGAAAAGGAAGGTACCGGAGTCGGAAGCAAACAAGATAAGGGATGTAACGTTTTCCCCTATCTCAGGCAGGATCCCTTCGAACGATCCAGTGGTTATCAAAGTCCTAATTTTTAGCCAAGAAATAAGGGGAGCCTACATGGACTGCGGAAGCCCTTGCGAAGTCATATATGAACATTGCTTTCGAAAGCTCTCGTCGGCGGTCAGGTCTCAAAGGGTCGATTCGAAGAGGCCTTTAGTAGGGTTTTCTGGCGAACGCTCGTGGCCCCTAGGGAAGTTCCGCTGGAAATAACAATCGGAGAAGGCAGGATCGCAAGGACAGAAACCCTCATGTTTACTATCGTAGGGTCCAACTCTCCTTACAACTTGTTGATAGGGAGGACCGCCATGCAAAAGATGGGTATAGTAGTCTCCACTATACATGCAGCAGTAAAGTTTCACACACCCAACGGAATAGGGACGGTATTCTCTGAGCACAGTCCGAAGGACAGCAAGAAAAAGATAGAAGGCTATAAAAAGCCTCCGAATGATGTTATTGGAAGTGCGGATGAGGAAGAAGATATCGTCACAAAAAAGCGTCGTGCAGAACGAAGAGTGATAAGCAAAAAGCAATATCCAAATAGTTCCACAGCAGAATTGGAGAAGCCACACAAAGCCGAAGGGAAGATCTTTGAGGGGATACGTCCTAGGAGCACCAGAACTCCTCCGACACCGAGAACTGATGACAAGCTCTATGGCAAGGGATATCGACTCAAGGGATTCAAACCCACTAAGTCGACAAAGCAAGAAGTCAAAATCAATCCTTCGAAATTCAAAGCAGCTATTGGCCTGCCGGCTCCAGGATCATCGAAAAAACGTGATAATCCAAGCTCCACCAAGAGGCAGACTTTCGCAGAAGTCCTCAACGAAAAACCTTCCGGACACAGCCCAAATGGAGAAACTCTCCCAACAGCGGCGGAAGAATGGAAGTTATTTACCGACGGAGCCTCAAGCTTCAATGGTTTCGGAACAGGGTTAATCCTAATAAATCCGGAGGGAAAGGAGTACAGTTACGCGCTACGTTTTGAATTCAAGGCCACAAAAGATGAAGCAGAGTACGAAGCCTTGCTGGCTGGCCTTCGACTCGCAAAGGGTATCGAGGTTCATGACCTCTCCATTTTCGTAGGCTTGCTTTTAGTCGCTGGTCAAATCAAGGGTTCTCGCAGAGCAAGGCAGCCAATAATCAAAGAGTACTTGAACGAGGTTAAAAAAGTCCTTCAGGGTTTCGAAAGATACAAAGTGACAAATGTCCACATAAGCCAAAATAAGAGGGCGGAGGCCCTAATCAAATTAGCATCGACTGCTTTTGCTCATCTAACCCGTGAGGTTTTAGTAGAAGAATTGGCCACCAGGTCAATTGCAAGAAGTGAAACATTTGATGAAGGCTCCAGCTGGATAGAACCAATCAAAATGTATTTGATAAGCGGCGTTTTGCCCGATAAGTCAAAATCGGCATGAAGAATCAAAGTCATAAGTCCACAGTACAGGCTCATAGGCAATAATCTCTACAAAAGGCGTCTTTCATCTCCTTGGCTTCGCTGTATCGAGTTAAAACAGGCTTCGATCATTCTCTGCAATGCTCATGAAGAGTTCTGTGGAAGACACACAAGCCCTAGAGCCATCGCCGCGAAGGTAACAAAATGGGGTTATTACTGGCCAACCGTACTAGAAGATGCAAGGGAAGCAATCAGAACATGCACGGTATGTCAGACACACTCCAAAGCACATAAACCGTTAGAGTATGATGCGACACCTAGCATGACTGTAAGACCCTTCGATCAATGGGGAGTCAGCATAATTGGACCCTTACCATTAACTCCCGGAGGGGTACAATTCTTGGTCATAGCCATCGATCATTTCACCAAGTGGGTCGAGGCCAAGCCGTTGGCATCAACAAAAGGAAGAGATGTGGAAGAGTTCATGTGGGAACACATAATATTCAGATTTGGAATTCCACAAGTTATCACCTCTTACGAAGGGCCACACTTTGCCGAAGGAGTGTTCCCTTCTTTCTGCAAAAGCCTGAACGTGAAGCAAAGATTCATTTGTGTTGACAAGGATATTGTCACCGAAATTGAGACGAAGTTAGGGCAATATCAGCATAAATAGGCAGACAAACTTCCCAAAGCCTTGAGGGCATATAGGAAGTTGTCCTTCGAGTAAAAGCAAACGAAGCCAAATGAAAGAGCCCAGCGTCAAAGAAGAATTACGGTGACAAAAAAGACGTGGAAGCTCGAAGGGTGGAAAACAAAAGATGTCGTGAACAAGTTTGGACATGATACAAGCTCTCGTAAGTCTTACATATAAGAACTTACCTTCCTTTAAAAACATTTAGTTGTTTTCAATTTCATGTAACGTAGTCTTCTCACATGGGAAAAAAGCATTAATGGTAGGTGTCTAGTGTTCATTTTTTCAAATGATGTAATCCTCCCTACCCACTTAATGATATAGCATGTTTCCCTCAAAATCTCTTGTTTCGTTTTATACAACATAGATTTATCCAGCCAAGTACTTTACAAGTTTCAATGTCGAAGGATGAAGCAAGACACATGTCTTGTATAACATTAACATCCATTACAATTCACATTAGCTTTCCTATGAAGTCTTAGGGTATTTGAAGCCCTCTGTAACTTAAGGATAAAGACGGAGTGGGTCGCGACCCTCTGTCGCAGTCAAATTATACGATTGCATAAAATCTTGGTCCAAAATACACACAATAAGGTTATAACCTTAGGTTGTATGTTTACGTTCTAGTAATGAGCGTAAGAGAAGATAAGCATGGCATTAAAAAAGGAGGATATTCCTCCAAATTAAGAGTCATAAAGACTACGCACAGGCGAAGCCATTTTCAAAAAAGGACAGTTGTTCAAAGTTATGGGACGAAGCCCAGACAAACCATTCAAACAGGCACTAGCCTGATAAAAGCACGCTAAATTGTCTTAAAGAAAGGCATCAGCCTTTAAGCACAAACAAATTGTTTCAAAGGGTACACGCCACCCTTACAGACTAAATTACTGCCAACATGGCAGCCTTCATTTGTTGATGGAAGAGTTTGGGTCTTCTTGATGAGTCGCAGACTTGGGTTTCTCAGACAAGGTTCTTTTAGTTGGAGACGGAGGCTGTATACTCTTGGGTTTTTTAGAAAGGAGATCTTCGATGGAGGCTGAAGGATCTTTGGTTGCTTCGGCAAGAAAGGGGTAAACTGCAGTGGTAAAGGCATTACCAGCTTCATCGTACTCCTGAACGGAATTTGGACGATAGTATGGCACATCTGAAAGCACAACGGGTTTCTTAGTTTCGGCAATCTCTTCCAAAGTTGTGCATTTGCCATGAAATATGGTTGCATTCACCAGTTTACCCACAACCACTCCCACCTCATCGCTATGATATAATTCTATAGCAATATAGGGAACAACCTTCGATACGACCTCAGCCCTATCTTTTCTCAACCTTTGACATTCAAGCTTCAACCTATCAACCTCCTGACAACGTTTAGCATCCTGCTCCACTAGTCTAGTTCTCTCAACCTCCAACCCAGTACACTTGGATTCCAGGGCACTCACCTGGTTCTCATAGCCTACAACCTTAGCCTCCTCAAGAATTAACCTACCACATTCTGCCTGTGACTCCTTAAGCTGTTTTTCAAGACTATCAATCCTGTCTTGAAGAGCCTCATACCTTGGATGTTTCTCAAAGTTCTCCATGGCTTCATCGCATCTCTTCTCCAATTCAGCATAATTTTTCTCCCTCTCCTTTTCTCTGGCAACAACAGCAGCAACCTCCTCCTTCGCTTCCTGGACCCTATTAAGCAATCCCCTGGTGCGAAAGCTCAGATGACTATCCAGCATTGCTTGTCGGATATAACTTTTGTCGTTGAGATCACATAGTTCTTCAATGGACATTTCATTCATTTTCTTCCTCCATGAGGCAGGAGTAACATTCTCAACAAGCAAGCGGCAGGAGAGAGAGTTGGGCAATTCCTTCGTATTTGGCAAACCTTTAAGACGAAAGCAATATAAGCCAAACACGCAATATTACGGAAAGGAAAAAAGGCTGGAAGAATTTCCGCTTACCAGATATGTCATCTTCATCGGCCAGTCCTTCCGGAGCATACATGATGGTCTTCCCACGAGACTTCTCTGTTTTTTGCTTGGTGGTTCGGGAAGTCGGGGTAGGAATGTTCAATTTTCTCTTGGGGACAGCCTTTGCAGCCTTGGCACTAGTACCCTTTCTAGTCCGAACTCTATCAGCGATGCCGGAAGACCCCACAATCCTGAGCTGATCACCTCCGGAAGGGGTATCATCAGAATCACCAATGTCCTCCACTACCTGGGGGGCTTCCTCAGTACCAACTGCTTTGACTGGGGGAAGCACAGCAAGGGGCTTGGGTGGAGAGATATCAACATCATTATTATTGACAGAAATGGAAGGAGATCCCGCTCCGTAACTTGTATTTTGAGGGTCCCTTGGCATAAAGCTAACTTCCTTGGCACCTCCAGCCACGACAAAGTTTCGAAAAGCCATTTCTGCACAAGACAAAGGAAAAGAGATGAATATCAGCAGGTAAGTTATTTATTTATGAAATAAGAAATTATACATACTTTCTCCTTCACAAATAATTTCAGGAAGCAATGGAGACCCTTCCCAACTCTTAGCAATGCCAGCCATGAATAAGATGGGCTCAGGAAACGTTTGTACGTCCACTGGATGACGTGCAAGACGTTGATACATAAGTTCACTTCTCACCTCATAAGGTAATGGGTCATTGTATCGTTTTTCATCAAACCTATTCCCTTCGGCCAACAGCTCAGGATATTCGGGGGGTATGATGGTACTCTCAATATAAAAAAATTGACCTTTCCAATTTCGAATATTCGAAAAAGGTTTAGTCAATAAGTGTGGGACATCATACTCACTCCTTTTTGCAATAGTTACCCAATCTCCACCAGGGTAGAGATTGGCAAAGCCTCTAAACACAGTCAATGAAGGCTCAAAACCATACGCTTTGCACATCACAATATAAGTTGTCAACTTGGCTAAACCAAATGGATTAAACCTTGAAATGTGCACCTTGTAATATTGCAAAAACTCCAAAATAAGAGGGTGGATGGGAATCCTAAAGTTTGATTGCGTAAACGCATGCACATATAAGCCTACAAATCCTTTCGGAGCATCAAAAATACTTTGCTTTTTACTGGGAAGCATGATTTTATATTCCAAGGGTATGGGATAATCATTCAGAAAATCAGACAATGCTTGTTTCGACAAGGTACAAGTTTGTTCTTTAATTATTCGTTTTGCAGCCATACTCATAAATAAAGTAAGGAGAGCAAAGAAAAATGGCTGAATTTTACCTTTTAGATTCCAATGGAAGCACAATGACACAGAGTTGTGTATATTTTGGGCGGAGGTAAAAGTATTCTAGGGTTTAACATGTCGAAGATTAAATACTCATGAAATCTTTGATCATAACCGAACACGTGTACACTTTCTTTACTATCTAAGCGGATTTCAAATGGATGCTAAATTTGAAATGACGTTTTGCGATTACCAAAGAAGTAGCAATTAAGGGTTTGCAAGTGGCCGGATAATGATGGTTTGCATTTAATGCGGAATTCAGTTAGACGTATTCCTTTTTATTTTTTAAAAATCGGAAGGATAGAGTACTGCTTCTTGCATTTGAATTTATTTAAAGCACTTATCTTCATTTCGTCCGAATTTGTGATAAATGGGATAGAGTGTATAAGGTTTTTTGAGTCGAAAGCAATTTATACTCGTACGTATATATCGCCTTCGACTGGGGGGCTTGATGATGTACCCTCCTAACGGGTCGAAGGACTCCCCTTCGAGCCTGTAGAAAGCCCTCCCTTCGGAGGCCCAGGTTAACCTTCTAATACGTTTCATTAGCGTAAAACCATTCGCCTGCGAATGGTTACCATGTGGGAATCCGCCAATCGAAGCCCTAAGCCCTTCGGGGTATTCCTGACGAAGGGACTAACACGAAGGATCATCCAGACCTGGTCAAACCCACGTCTCCTCTATCCTTTGGCTTCCCGCCAAAACAGAGATCGTGGGCTACAAAGCCCTAGCGGTTACCACTTTTCATGGGACGCCCCCATGATCTCCGAACTATGTGCAACCGCCCACTATGTCCTATTTCTCACCTATAAATAGCATAGTCGGGCCAAGAACAAAGTAAGTAATTTCAAGTTAACCTCACTCTCTAAATTTACGACCTACATTACCATTACACATACTTACTCGCACGCCGGAGGTGGTTCGCAGGGTCCAACCCCTGCGCAATCACTTAACGTAGTGTCTTTGTATTTCTTATTTTCAGGTTAAGAACAAGCTTGGCACAATCTCAACACCCCATAATTCCTTTGATCTCCATCGAAGGCTTGGTTGACGAATATTTGTTCAATCAGTGGGTAGACATCGGCACGAGGTCCGCTTTTAATTTGTCTACAATGTTTCAGACGGAGTGTTTTCCACGATCCGTTGAGTATATTGGCCGGAGTGATTTCACGATCCACTCACGAGGGAGGGAGTGTTTTCCACAATCCGATGAGTATATTGGCCGGAGTGATTTCACGATCCACTCACGAGGGAGGGAGTGTTTTCCACAATCCGATGAGTATATTGGCCGGAGTGATTTCACGATCCACTCACGAGGGAGGGAGTGTTTTCCACAATCCGATGAGTATATTGGACGGAGTGATTTCACGATCCGCTCACGAGGGAGGGAGTGTTTTCCACGATCCGTTTCTTGAAATTGTTATGCGTGTGGAACCTCATACATTTATTCCAACCCAAGACCTGCAGCTGTGGTGGTGAAAGTTGAAGTTCCTTGGATCGAATCGCCCATTTTGTTACGCTATACACACAACTCTTTTGACATCATTACTCGACTGCTTGACCTGTCCACTTGACCATCTCTAGCTGGTGGCGACGGAAATCCAAGCACTACTCTTTCGGCCTTATAAAACTTTGTGTGCAAGACTGCTAGATTCTGGATTATCGTAAAAGGAAACAAGAAACATAAAGTTAATACCTACCAGAAACTGTTGAAGCAAGGGATGATACAACTGCTGATGAGATTTTATTAAGATGCTACAATGATATGTTGTAATCCATATTCATTATACAAAACAAGCCCGTAACACTGGAGCTCCCTCATATCCACCGACAATGCTCATGTTTAAAAAGCAAGCTGCACTATCCGCAAGATAATTTGAACGTTGATGAAACGGATTATCCCACATCCTTGACAAAAAAGGTAAGAGTAAGGCAAACAAAAAACGTCTGGAATGCATGCCCGTAGGAATTAAGAACAAATAGATCCATGGAGCCTCCCTTTAATTTTTTAGCAGTGTCCAAGAAGATTACTCCCTTTAATATAGTATTGCCAAAATACACCAGCTTCCCTCAGTGAACCAACACTAGATTTACTTGCAACAATTACGATGACATCAAGGGTTACAAGGAAGCGCCCCAGTAACTGATTGAATTATATCTCCTTACAAGAAAAAGATACTACCACATGGTTTGCCAATCAAGAAAACTCTCTGACAAAACTGGTATAGCTGTTCCTGAAAGAACGGCTCCAGTTGCTATTCCGCAAACAACGCCAAGAGCTTCTAATATACTAACAAGAAGTGGAGCTTTCGGCATGGAAAGCGTTTTATCAGTAACAGTACCAGCATGATACCGGAAATGTAGTATGGAGAAATACACAGCTACATCTCTGAAAATAACTGTACCCTTCGTCCGAGCGAGCCATCTCATTTTCCACAGTACCACCATCATCCGGCATTGTTTTCAACCAATTCGAAAATCGTGAAAAAAGGGGGCAATCAAAACACAAATTTCGCTAATATGAACCGCAACCCTTAAGAACTTCAAATCCCTGAATAATGTATGGCAAAGTAGATGAACACAGTTGGCTGTAATTTCAATACCCGAATGGACATTTTACTTTGCACGAAGTCTTCATTGGGATGAAGCCATTTTCTTCGCTTGTGTTAATTTTTGAACGTGAACGAGGCAAGTTTTGTTCGGAGCCTCATGGATGAAACACAAGTATACCCGAACGAGGCAGTTCCTCCGGATGGCACAACATCCGAACGAGACCATATGGCTGAACGAGCCAGTATATTCGAACAATCTTAATCAAAGGAGATCGTGCCGGATTGGTTATACTTGATGTCCATTCCGGACGTCAAGCCCCGAATGACCGTAACAAATGTCCGTACTGGACTGAAAGTATGACCTATTCATGACATCCATGCTAGCGTTCCTCCTAAGTGATGATATCTGATAGTCGCGTGAAACAGAAACATAAACCGCTGGAAGGAGGAAAAGTGGGATTTGAAAATAAACATGAAAGATGACCATGCCGAAGGCTGATGCTCAGAGACCAAAGAGTAAAATCACCCTGTCCATAGTGAGATATAACCAGAAGCTGTGGTTAATCCCGAAGCGATAGCACCTGCCTCTACTGAATCAAGAAAAACATTCCCATAGCAGCCATACGTTCACCCGACTGAATATGTTAAAACCCAATAAACCTGATCCGCATGGTGGGCAACATCCCCACAATATACATGCAATGACACGCCATATACAATCTTATCGAGTACCTCCCAGTGATTAATAACACCAACACATACAACGGAGTCAAATTAACAATAACACATATAATCGATCCGAAAGATCACACGGGTCGGAATTTTAGTCACCAAACCCGTCACAATATTGCTTCTCACGTCCCATGGATGAACCCTGTAACCAATATATCTGAACGGGAGAATTCCCCAAGGAGCACAGTACACCCAAACAACTTGACCGAAGAGAATCATACCGAAAAACCTTTAGTAGAGCCATACCGACTGTCCATGTATGAATAAAGCAACACATTCGAACCGGTTATCACCTTCGAACAACATGACCAAAGGCAATTATGCCGGATAGCCCATAGTTGTCCGTCGTCCATATCGGACGCTCGTATCCCTTAACAAGATAACTAGGCACCGAATGAAATAGCGATCAAAAAACAATGAGAAATTCTGATTAAAAGAAGTAGACATCAAGTCCTTAAGGCTAACCATGAGAGTAAAAATCGAACACTTCAACATCCTTGTGGCTATAATCAAAATTCTAATGATCTTTCAACTAAAAATAATTAGTAAAGAAACAGAACATATTAAATACAAGGGACAAAGATGGACGGCGCACAGAAGCCCTCCGGACGGCGGGTAGGTAGACATCGGCACGAGGTCCACATTTAATTTGTAAAAGTAAGGCTGATGTGAACTGTCCTCATCACGTGGGGACAAAAGAAAAGAATGCAAACCGTCCCACTGCCCCAACAATTATTCTCATTGTGGACCACGTCCACCTATTCTTTCAAGCAGACTTTTGCGTACAAAAGATAATATATTTGGTCTACTTACTGTTAATAGTGATTATAAATAATGCAGGGCTGGGATATTTTGCTCAAAAGGAAAGTTTGACTTTTAAGGTATTAGTGGGAAGCATACTTTACTGATGTCGACAGAATAAATAAATAACCAACATTGGATAGAGATGATGAACTTATAGGCAAAGAGCCTCATGTCTTTCACTTCCGGCAAGTCAGAACGGAGCCAAACATACTTCATTGTGTCGACAAAATAAATAACCAATATTGGAGAGATGATGAACTTACAGGCAAAGAGCCTCATGTCTTTCGTATCTGGCAAACTAAAACAGAGCAAAAACAGGCAACCATTCACTTACCCCCTTCTTCTTTACCAAACCATTCTCACCCTCTACCCCTCTCGCCAGTTTCTCCACTCGGCAAGTCGGCAAATCAACATATTCCCATCTATTCAAATCTTCCAAAGGGGTTTAAACGGGAGAACTTTATCATCGGTTTCTTCATCCAACTCATAAATCACTGACCGACCCACTTAAGTGTCCCTTATAACCGGAGGGGCGATGCTGAA
The DNA here is from genome assembly GCA_021014915.2 of Artemisia tridentata subsp. tridentata. Taxonomy (NCBI): domain Eukaryota; kingdom Viridiplantae; phylum Streptophyta; class Magnoliopsida; order Asterales; family Asteraceae; genus Artemisia; species Artemisia tridentata. The sequence goes on from CP139503.1 coordinate 383,424,950, forward strand.
CATCCTTATAATCAGACGAACAATGTGTTATACCAAATATCCAAACAACCATTGGTCGCTTCATCCCGCCCTTACCAGATGTCCCCGGGCGAACAATCCAACTGATTCAAACCCATTCGAGGCCGAGGAGCTGAGACCCACATGTCAGATCCGAAATCGAGACCGAATCTACATAGCCCATCTACCCAGATCTGACATGTAAGAAACGAAATGAAGATGAAACCCGTCATTCTCAACTGTTGGTAGAGTGAATAACGGGTCCCACGGATGGCGCCAATTTGTTGAAGTAAACTTCCGTTAGGCAAGTCCGGAGGGCTGCTGCGCTCCGTCCGTCCTTTCTCCTGTGCTGGAAGCGTACTGCAAACAAACAAGAAAGGAACCGTTAGAAGGGGTCCCGAGGCCGAAGCCCTGGGGACCACCCTCCAACGGTCAAGTCAGTACCCCGGTATAGAGGATTTGGTATGTACAGTGTATATTGTGTGTGTGTGTTTATCAGAGAGAATATGTGTGTTTTAGATATTAGATGATAATGAAATGAGATATGAAGTAGTATTTATAGAGAGAGATACCTCGATACCTGTGCTACCTTGGGAAGCGCAGTGTCAGACCACGTGGGAGACACGATCCCGTAATATCTGGGATGTCAGCGGTTGATGGGACTTGTCACTGTAGATGGCGGTGGTCCGCTCCGTATATGTATCCGGAGGTGAGACAGTCCGAACGAGATGGGACGTCCGGACACCGTGGAGTATGGTCCGGACGAAGTATGACTTACACCAACATATATATATATATATATATATATATATATATATATATATATATATATATATATATATATATATATATATATATATATATATATATATATATATATATATATATATATATTTCTTTTTTTTAGTAGCCGTTGGAAAAAAACCGGTCAAACCAAGCAGTCAAACTAGCCGTTAGTGAAATAACCGGTTTTAACCCTTTTTCCTTCTTTTTTTTTTTTTTTTTTTTTTTTTTTTTTTTTTTTTTTTTTTTTTTATGATTTTAAGCCATGGATTGGTAGTATAAATACATGTAATGAGTTGTGGTTGAAAACACATCAAAAACACTCTCATATCTCTCTTTAATCTCTCTAATCTTTATATATTTACTCTAATCTCTCTAATCCATCTATAATGGAAAACTCACAATCACAACAAGCTTTCACTACTCCCTCCATTTCTACTAGCAATGCACGAAAAGTTTACACAAATGAAGATGTTGTGAAAATTAAACCAACTAAACGAAAAGGTGATGTTTAGTCTAATAACGATTTGTGTATTATAATTGATAATTTGGAAAGGGCGCGTTGCAAGAAATGAGGGAAATTTTATAACCCCTCGTCTAATACTACACTTAGGACTCATAAGAACGGTTGTAATGCGTTCCAAAATGATACGTCACAAGGTACTATTGGTGCGGATTGTCAAGTTTTTATATATGATAATGATGCGCTTTGACTTGATTTTACGAAGCTTGTCATTCAACAAGCGCCTCCATTCAACCACTTCGACAACGTCAAGCTTACGGAGGTCATCAAAAGAAGGCTACAACCGCGGTATCAACATGTAAGTCGTACTACTCTTAGAAATGATGCTTTTAATTATGGGAAACATATAAAAAAATATATTATTGATGGTTTTCGTGAATATAAATATGGTGTTTCTATAACTACGGATACTTGGACTGCACCACATGGTACGATAAATTCTTATCTCGCCGTCCCGGCTCATTGGTTTAATCCCGAATCTTGGTTATTAATGAAACAGACAATTGCTTTTAAACTATTTGGTTATCCTCATACGGGATCTAATTTAAGAAAAATTTTACATGACACTTTAATTGAATATAATTTAGATGATAAAGTTTTTACGATTTCACTAGATAATGCATCCAATAATACTAGAGCTATGGAATTGTTAAAATTATGTATAAAATCCGTTTTAGATGGTGTTTTTTTTCATTCTCGTTGTGTTGCTCATGTTTTAGATAATGCATCAATTTTACCTCAGCAATAAGTGTTTTTACAACAACTTTGTATGTTCCTCAAATGTAGACACTTCGAATGAAGAAAATCAGAACTGATGCATGCAACTTTTAAGTCACAATGATCTGTTTTACATCCACACACCCCTTTTAGTTAGGTTTTAAATAAAGTAGGGTTCTTCTGAATTTATATAGGCTTATGCTGAAATCACTATTAGGGTATATGGCAAGTTCATGTTATATTTCTAATCTGGAATCCTTTGAAGATATTGTAATTTTCATTTAAATGATGTTTGTTTGTGATGTTCATATTTCAGGAGCAGCAACAACACCACCACCAAAGACAACAGGAGCCTTTGGCAAAATTTGTGGCAATCTAGTATGCAAACACCTTCTGTTTCTAGAGTTCAGGCTGTACAGTCGTCGTCTCAAGGGTAGCAAAAGCGAAGATTGCTGATGTCAAAGGGTAGAAAAAGCGTAGAAAACTGAAAATGTGTATACTCACTGTTAATTGGTTTTTACTTGTACATTACCGGAAAACATGCTAAATGATTGATTAATAAATAGCATTTGACTAATATGAGTGTAGACATTTGAAATATCTTGTTCTTGCTTCAGTTTTGGTATCTTTTGTTCCTGCATCAGGTTTTTGTATGTAGTTTATTTTTATTTTTTTCTTCTTCCAGAAAATATATTCACACGTTGTCCACACTTTTAGGTGTGAATATTTAACAGTGTCTCCACACTTTTAATTGTAAGCATCTTTTTGCAATTTTGACACACTTTTAAGTGTGGACATTCAAAGAGTGTTTTCACACTTTTAACCATAGACATTTGAATAATATCTCCACACTTATATGTATAGCAAAATTTGTCACACTCATTATTACCACACATTTGCAAGTGTGGAATTTATAATTTTACACATTTTTAACCGTGCTCAATTGTCCTTTAAAATGTGAAAAATTTTACTAGTGTTTTGTAGTGGTAGTATGACCAAATTTCTAAAAAAATAAAAATAAATAACTTTTAAGAATGTTTCAAATGGTAAATTTCATTTGTGTCATGTTTTTTGAGCACGAGGTTATATAATATGTTCCTTGTACCTCTCAAGAATCTATATTTTTTAAAGAGTAAACTACACCGTTGGTCTTTGTGGTTTGTGTTGACTGGCGGATATGGTCCTTTGACCAAAAAAATTGCGTCGGTGGTCCTTAAGTCAGAAACGTTATGCACCGTTAGTCCCTCCATCTAACTGGTCCCACAAACATCCCCTAACGCTCGTTAAGTATGGATTTTAAAAGGGCAATTTCGTCACTTCACATTACAAGGACCAACGGTGTAATTTACTCATATATGTGATGGTTTCATTAGTTTACACTCTTCAGTGAAAGTGCTCAAATTGTTGACCAGCAAGAACAAAGGTAGAAAAATTTAGTTTTAGATCAAATTGTTGGAGTTCAAATGTCAAAAATGAAGATGCGAAAGCCAGCATTCAAGGTGTTCAGATTTATAGGTATTCAAGAACCCAACACAGAAACACAAACGAATATCAGTGGGTGACTAAAGTTGCATAAACAAGTGGAGATGACTAACAAAAACTTTGCAACCAGATCGACTAGCACCAACAAATTCAAATAAATATAAAACAAAACCAAATAGATAATATCCGTTTGGATATTCTGCATCCATGTTCTGGCTAAATTATATATCTATACTATACTAAACCACAACGTCGGTGGTTATTTTATATTCCCTACTGCTTAAAAAATTATTAAACTTTGTGGGCTAAGTCACAGCCTTTAACGCTTATTCATATCCACATCCACATCCAAACACCTTTCTCGAAGTGTGCTTTCTTCTTCCCGAAGTTTGCTCGAAGTATGCATTACGTCAGAGAGGACGAGTTGAGAGAGCCACCCAACAAAGCCATCCTTTTGGTAAGTATGATCATAATCACTTGGAATCCAAATGATGTTAAAAACCTCCTTAATTATTTTTATTCGCATAATTAGATTGCTATTTGGGAATATAGTTTTATAATTTAAAAAGATAATTAAAAAACTGAGAATGTGGATACAACGTTTGTGTCAAACCCAAGCCCATGTGTATATAAGTTTTGACATGTTACCCGACTCACCAATTTTTTTCCACATCTATGTAATGTTTTGACATGGGATCCGAAGAGTGGGCACGGTGGTGTTCCTGAATTGAAAGGAGCGCGATCTGAAGAACTTAGCAAATATACAAACAATTTTTCAGAGATTAACAAGATAGGAGCAGGCGGATATGGGATGGTTAGTGTTACCATGCCTACACTTTACATTTAATTATACAAATCATGAATAATTCAGGAATATTGTGTAGGTGTATAAAGGAAGTCTTCCTAAAGGACAACTAATTGCTATCAAAAGAGCTTAACAAGGATCAAGTCAGGGTGGACTTGAGTTTAAGACTGAACTTGAACTTCTTTCAAGAGTTCATCACAAGAATGTTGTTGGACTTAGCTATTTTGTTTCGATCAGGGTGAACAGATGCTGGTTTATGAGTACATTATGAATGGTACACTCAAGGATAGTCTTTCAGGTACTTGAATATGAATTTAATTCCAGTGGTACACAAATTGTATCACAAAAGGTTAAATAGTCGCTATAGCCTGCTGAGTATCTTTCTATTTGGAAAGGAAGAGTTGCTAGATAAACCATCACTAAAGTCTATTGCGGTAAAAGCCTATGTGTCACCATAGAATTTGAACTTTTGTGACATAATCACTTCAGTGAGATATGGTTCGGAAAACTTTATTGACACACTTACATATAGTCGTCACAATAAGTTCAGAAAACATTTGTAAGAAAATCATATCTGGTTACTTGCAGAAAATTTAGTTTTTGTTAGAAAAAGTGCAAAAAGTTTAAGTCACTGTAGTTCAAATGAAGTTTCATATGTGCAGGGAGATCGGGCATCAGGTTGGACTTGGTGCGAAGACTGAAAATAGCACTCAGGGCAGCAAGAGGGTTGCAGTATTTACATGAACTACCTGATCCTCCAATCATACATAGAGATATTAAAACAAATTATATCTTACTAGACCAACGATTAGTTGCAAAAGTTGCCGATTTTGGCCTATCCAAGCCGTTGACTGATGCTAATAGGACTCATGTTACCACTCAAGTCAAAGGGACCATGGAAAATCGCGTTTTTACGAGAACAATTTGAATATTTGAATGAAGCAACGTAAAAGATTGTATGTGTTAATACACGCGGGATAACTTTCGACATGCTTGGCCTTCTCGACATGTATATGATATAAAGAGAATCGAAAAGGGGGTATGGTGCCATTTTCATGATGATATTACGATCGCGATTTTATACCTGGAACACGATCGACGTCGTTCCAATGGAGGTAGTGGTTCAGATGGTTTCTTTTAATATTTTTATACTGCGTTGTCTACATCTTAGTATATGTTTTTACACTTCGACTTCTGTTTTAAGTTTTGCCTATGTTTTTATAGCCGCGTCTTCTTCTGATTATTTGAGAGGACGTACGAGGCAGCCTCAAAACTCTTAATTAAAGATGGAAAACCTTGGTTGGCGTCTGGAAAAAAGCATGTTCTAGATGATGGCCACAGATTGTTTGGTGTGGATACTGCAACAAAGTCTCACGGTTAGACATTGGTTTATTCAATGGTACGCCTCTTACTAAAAATTGGTATATTTGATGTAAGTTGTATCTTGATTTTGGAAATGGGGTTTACAGCTTTATATATTGATATGGGTTTAAATGTTTAATATGGCAGTCCAAATTGGTGTTCTACAACTCATTAAGACAGCTTCAACTGATGGCTTCATCTGTCGAAACTCTCACAGGTTCAAATACAACTTTATTGTGCATCATTTTTTTGTTATTACGCTATTGTTGGTTTTTTATGTTTTGTTGTTCTTATGGATGTTAATGGTGATCAAACAATATTTAGGTAATACTATCGATATACAAAAAAATAAAAAAAATAAAAAAAAATAAAGAAAAATAAAAAAAAGAAAAGTTTATACCATATTTCTACTATTAAATGTTGATTACTTTTAATTATACTGAAGTTATGGGCCATTGTTGATGTCGTTTTGTTTATGGATATTGGTATCCTAAGCTTTTAGCAACTCAAAACCAAAAATATTTTAATGTGTCTTCGGGAATGCTGCGAAACATCAGTGGCAAAGGGGTGAACCGAGTCATTTTTAATGGGTCTTTGGATGGCTTTAAGGTTTATTTCATCTTGCTTTCCCAGTAAGCATTACACATAAAAAGACAGTCTTATCATTTAATCAGGTTATTATCATCATATTTAAAAAACTCGGCACGAATACCTTGAACTAGGTTGACACGAATGTGGGACGCATAGCTGTAAGACTTGGATGGGTGCCCCTGCAACCGCTTCCGGAGTCTCTTAAGTTGCATCTTTTAGAGCTGTAAGCACTTAACCCTTTCATATCAATTATGTAAAATCACTGACACTAACACTTTATAATCTACATAGGCATCCATATTTGGAGACGATTCAGCAGTATTTGTGGCCACGACTCTACAAGCTTGACCAGAAAACTTTGTGTGCCAATATTTCATGCATTAATATATACTTAAAACCTTAATTCCCATCTAAAGCGACGACCGGTAAAACATTTATGTTGTAGTTTTTCACTTGGTTTTTCGTTAATATTGACAAGTATGAATTACATTACCAGATGATTACATTTGGGAAGGTAAGACTATATACTTTAAAGAATATAGGGCATCTTAACTGATGCTAACTTAAGTTCGTGATTTTTACAGGTTTTCTGTACAAAGCCCAAACCAAATTGCAACGCGTGTCCAATGAGAGGAGACTGCAGGCATTTTGCAAGTACATTTGCAAGGTTTAAGCAGCACATTCTCTACTCTCTAATTAGAAAAATCAATAAAATAAATAAATAATCATCGTAACCTTTTCCTTTTTTTTAATGCAAAAGCTTCGATGTTTGTTGCAAAATGAGCAACAAACAACGAACTATGGTTATGGATTATGAGCTACAAAAAGACAAACCTAACCTTTGATTATGATGCAATATTGAAATAGCCGAATAGTACCCTAAGTGAAAGTCGATATTCAAGGGACACGAAAGTGTTAAAAACAAATTTATTTCTATGAAAATATAATTTGACAGGTGGATCTTGGTACCATTGAACAACAATGTTTCCATGCCACGGTTATGGGAAGCATCATGATGACAGTGCAGACTCTAATTTCACAATTATAATTAATGCAGTGCAAGGCTTACACTGCCAGGACCAGAGGAGAGTTTGATAAAAAAACAGAACCTGTCAAAGAGCTATTGGGATGTCAGATCAACATCAACTAAGTCTACCTCGAGCCAGTGAGCAACCACACCAGCTGTCTGAAGCTCTAAATTGCAACCTTATTACTGAAGAACCAGCAACACTAGGGCCTATAGTTGAGATACCAGCAACACCAACGCCTGCAATTGAGGATTGAACATCGATAGAACCTGTCATTGAGATGCCAGCATCACCAGAGCCAGAAGAACAGATACAACAAGAACTAGATATAGAGGAATTTTGTGAAGACCCAGAAGAATTCCGATGATGAAACCCAACATGGAAGAGTTCACTCAGACTTTGCAAACTTACATGGAAAAGCATAAGCTTAAAAATGTGAGCCAGCTAAGAACAGAACACCACGTGTAAGTGATTTTATTTTATGCAAAGTAAAGATTTGTCAGTCACATCGTTCATCTCACACATACGTATTATGTATGTATTTCAGTAACTCTTTAAATATAATTTATGTTCTTTTTTATTTAGGTTGCGGGTTGGAGCCAAATATACAAAGGCCTCACATTTGTGACAGTAACGGGTGCAGGACATGAGATGCAATTGCATCGCCCTCGACAAGCTTTTATACTTTTCAGGTCATTTTTGGACAACAAAGCAATGCAAACAGGCTAATTATGTTCAATTAACTTTTTTGCATAATAGCAAAAATCTATGAAGAAAAATCATTACAACGCATTATTAGATCGTCGAAAGAAGATTTCTGAATTGCTGCCGGAATACGGTATCTCATTGTTTTTGATGTTTGCTAAATAAAAGCCACTTTTATTTCATAAGCAAATTAATATCTTAGTTTTGATTTGGACACGAAGCTTATAAGACATTTTTTATGCAGTCCCACTTTTGGTATCAGGAAAGGCCGAGTACTTCTACCCGTCGAAGAAAGTGGCCCAAAGAACACGCCATGTATGTATATTGCTTCTGTTTGCGCTTTCGAATTGCGTTATAAACAAATAGCCCGAAATGTATGTTCCCCGTCAATGGGCTTGGAATACACCATTTTGTATAAACAGTGCCAGCCACAATGTATGTAAACGCTTTCATCAGACAAACATCATCTACAGTTGTTCAAAGGTATAGCGGACACCCCCGCCGCAACGCGGCGGGCACCTCCACCTCGTTCGAAGCATTTTTTACCATAATTTATTGCCAACAGAATCGATAATTACTTCTGAACCTTATAAAATATCCGGGTACAATAACATCACAAACTTAAACCAAAGTCCAAATATGATCTCAAAACTGGGTACAACCCCATAAATTATCACCACAGAAAACATATAAATATCAAAAAAAAAATATATATTAGAACACTTGAAGAACCAAATAAAAAACATTTAAATCACTCCTTCATACCTTCACCTTCATCACTAATTTCACCTACAAATCTTTAATAAAAACATCAAAATAATAAACCACAAAATCATATCATCATCAACAAGAAGAAGAGCAGTCATAGATACTCTGCCGCCATAGGCTGCCACCTCCACTCGCTAGAAAATCTTTTGGTAGTGATGGTGGCCGCCATCAGATCAGTGTGGATCTAAACACAACCATGGTCAACGGATCTATATCCAAATACGAAACCCAGATCTTGCCAAGATTAACGATCTCGTATGGTTGTTCAAGAATCAAAAAATCCGGCCACCGCAAACCCACTTATATTTAAGATTCTTCTCATCATATCCAAGATCCTTTTTTAAGATCAACAACGTAAATCTCCTCATCATATCCAAGTTTCTACATAAAATAAAAATAAAAATTCAATTAAAACAAAAACTACTAAGCATTATATTTAATAAAAAACCCTTAAAAATAATAATCACCTTTCTAGCAATATTGATGGCTTTCCCGGTGTCAGTAGAGAAATGGGCCTTCATTTGATCCATTTAGGGGGCGGATTTCAGGTTGGAAGATGCCATTGGCGGTTGGGTCAAAGTAGTTGGGTGTGTGACTAGAAGAAGATAGAACAGATAAATAAATATATGTAGTTGTGATCTTATTAATACTGTAAGAGTAAATTACACAGTTGGTCCTTGTGTTGTGAATTGACTAAATTGCCCCTTTAAATCCAATACTTAACGAGCGTTAGTGGATATTTGTGGGGCCACTTGGATGGAGGGACTAACGGTGCATAACGTTTCTGACTTAAGGACCACCGGCGCAATTTTTTTGGTCAAAGGACCATATCCGCCAGTCAACGCAAACCACAAGGACCAACGGTGTAGTTTACTCTTTTTTAAATATTTGCTTCAGAATTCTTGTATCTGAGAGATTCTCCTCTCCATTTGTGTCATGTTTTTTGGGTGTTAATTACTTGGGTGATTAATGCCTGAAACAAAAGAATATATGCTTTGAGCAACCATGACAATCGAAAACTTAACCATCCAACCACGAGCAATCTCCGTGAACCTCTTATTATAAACTACTTACGAGTATTTACATCTTTTATATAATAAAGCAAAACCCCTAGTGGGGACTTTTACATTTCAAAAAAATCAAATCATACCTTATTAAGTAATAATCAAATTATTATAATTATTATTTTCTTAAATATTAAATAAGAAAAGCCTAAATACTTCTAAATTTATCCATATTCTACAAAAAAAAGAATGTGATTTCTAATCATTCAATAAAAACTTACAAAAATATATGTGTCAAAATATAAAAAATTAAAACTTGAAAACGGTGGAGCAAGTTTTTCAAAGATTTAGGCTGAAACTTAAAATTCAGTATCATTCCCACTAAATATTTGAAGTCCCAACATTCTCAAATTCCTCCTCCATCAATCAAACTCGATCTCTTATCATTCATTCACGCACAATCATTGACGCAAGAACATCTCCTCCAAATCTAATTAATATTAAAACCCACTACATTCGTAAATAACCATAATTCAATACCTCAATCAAAGTACAATAGTTTTGAAGGTCCTATTATAATAATTAAAACCCGAAATTAAAAATAATAATTTATTTAAATGATTAGAAAAAACCCCGCGCGTACGCGGGCATTATATCTAGTGAAGGCTAAACTAAAACTAGTTATTCAATAGTTGTTGTGAAAGGCTTATGCTTGGTTAGATTGAATATTGATATGATAAATAGACTCGAATGTGTATTTCTGGATAACTTTAAGGTCGGCTCGTTGTGTGTTTTGTGCTCTTTCGAAGGTTTATAGTTGACATTGATACTAAAGTTTTTTTTTTGTGAGAAGGAGAAATATTATATATATATATATATATATATATATATATATATATATATATATATATATATATATATATATATATATATATATATATATATATATATATCACAAAAATTGAGTACAAGCTATACAAATGAAAGATGCATTGGACAGACCCAAGCAAAATATGAACTTGCATAATACAAGCTTTACTACACTAAAAGCATTTAAAGAACTCAGATACAAGATTATTCTATGCTCTACTAATTCTTTATTCTTTGCATCTTCACATTCCATCCACTTTCAACCTCTTTCAGATTCTGACTATCCTTAACCAGAAAACTCATCATCTTCAATCTAACATTCTCCTTTATTGTCTGCAACAGCACATGTTCATCCCTTTTAACATTTTTGAACATTCTGTTATTACGTTCCTGCCATACAAAATAAACAGCTGCACAACAGACCAGCCTTCTCACAATTCTCCAAATGTTATTGTTGTTAGGCATTCTAGATAGCTCTACCACAATTTGATCCCAAGAATGAGATAGGTCTCTGTTAATCATTAGCAGTAGATCCTCCCATATAGCTTTAGAAAACTTACAAGTAAAGAATAGGTGGTTGTGAGAATCTGAACATTCTTTGCAGAGGGCACATTTAAAGATTTCATTAGGTCTCCACTTAGCAATCTTATCATGTGTCAATAATCTCCCCTGAACAGCCATCCACACCACAAATGCATGTCTAGGAATACATTTGCTAAACCATACTACTTCATTCCAGTCCACCTTAGGGTCATTACAGCAGAAGTCCTTCCAAACATTTCTAATTTGAAATCTAACTTCTTTCCCCATATTATTAATCCACACAGCCTTATCACCAATTTCAACATTTACCACTGGAAATGGTATAGACTTTAAAGCAGGAAACTTTGTACTCCATTCTTCTGGCCAGCACCATGAATTTCTTTGCATCAGATCTGACACTTTATTCTCATTCTTTAGCCTGGCTTCATATATTTCCCTAGCAGATATGAACTTACTCAGAGGCCCTAGATGACACCAGCATACATTTAGCCTAAATCACATTTAGCCTTAAAAGTTTAAGACAAACCTAGGCATCAAAATTAGCATCCTCAAGGTTAGTCACACTACCATAAGGCTAGATGGCAAGGTCACTTGTTTTTCACCATACACATCAGCGCCACGTCAGCTTCCTTTCTCCTCTCACTCCCCTTCACCTCACTTCACCATTTAGTGGTCAAGGCAAACCCATCTTTCACCATAACTCCCATTTTTTTTTATTGGAATTAAAACATTACATAAAGATAAAATTAAAACATTACATAAACATAAACTTAAGTTATAGATAATCCGGGTGATCCCAAGTCTCAGAGATGTCTGAGCGGTAACTATCGTCGTACGCAGAGTAGTTCGCAAACTTCTCTGCTTCTAACTCTGTGTTAATACTGCTAAGCTCCCGCTCCTTACTCTCGTTACAGCCCGCATCTTCTTGATCCAGATGAGGTTGATATTGTTGTTGCTCAACAAATCTTGGTGCATCAGATGAAGTTGATGTACCTTGCACAAATTGTTGGTTCTGTTGTGATACAGAACCAGCTGCCACATTTTCCTCAAAACTCCAACGAATTTTGTTGGAAATTTGGGCATGTATCTGATTCACACAACCCCACAATGTCTCACTGATGGCACCGTGTTTGCGAACTTCATCATACAAAAACTAGTCGATCACAGCTTTTCTTTCTTCAGAGATGTCTTTGCACTCCATGTATCGTTGTCTCAAACGTTCTTTCAGTGCCTTTGCGTGCTTAAACTGTTTGATAACTTCGACAATAGCATGTTGTCGAGCAATATCGTCTTTCTCGGTCTGTGTTTTAATATACTTTTGCATTTGTTCGACAGTATGGGGGAGACGACAAGCCATATTATAAGTTTAGATGATTTCTTAATTGTGTTTTGGTGAAGTAGTGGTTTAAAAATGGTGGGTTTTTTTGTGTATTTAAAGAAGAAAAAAGGGTAGTGGGGATTTATTTATTTATTTATTTATTTTTTTAATACATGCGACGGATATTTTTTTTAACACATGGTACAAAGCATTCTTTCTTTTTCGTATGGTGATCTGATCACCACTTTGTGGTTTTGGGATATGTGTTGCCGCGTGAACAAGGGTGAATGGCAAGGGAGTATACGCGTGACTTTGCTTGGTTGGTGATCCCTTCACCACCTTGCCGAGTGGTCTAACGGGGTTGGCAATGACTCACTCACTCTTTCTCTCCCATCACTCTTTCCCAATCAATCCCTTTAGAGTAATGGGTAAGCCATGGCTCAAAATTCCCTGCCACATCAGCAAAAATCTCTATGGCACCAGAAATCCCATAGCACCACATTCTGGGCGGTACCCACGACACCAGAAAATGTGGTGCCGTCGTCCAACTTTTTTTATTTTTTTATTTTTTTTATATATAAAATAAAACATAAACAATATTAACTAAAATAAACTTCATTAATTTAAAAAAAAACACACATTACAAACACACATTACATTAAAAAAAATGCATAAAAATAAAAGCCTAGTACATAAACACAGAAATAAAATTCTAACGCTAGTTGGTGAATTAATATATTGGAAGTGTGTGTGAAGTATGGATTAATAAGTGGTATTTATAAGGTTTTAAGGGGTAAACATTTTTTTTTTTTTTTTTTTTTTAAACGGTTATATAACCGTTGGAATTAAAGTTTTTGCAACTATGCTTCCATCAGCCAAGGGTACCGAGTACTCTTATATATAAGACGATAAATGAATATGAGCCACATAATAGATACAAAAATGCAGTGAAATGGGTTAAAGAAACGAGCACCCGGAGAAAAATAAAACTAAATAAATGCCACTTTATACAAAAAGCAAGTACCTTTACCACGTATATCAAACTATTTTTTGCTTGTGTTTATATACGGTCAAAGCCCAACCCACCAAAAAAAAAGAAGCTATTATTCTTCTTCTTCTCTAATAAAGCTGCAACTAAAAAAAAAAAAAAAAAAAAACCGACCACACACAAACACAAACAAACCCACAAAAAAAAAAAAAAAAATAGCTATGGCGTGGGCTGGTGGCTACGACGCCAGCCACCATGGCGCGACCAGCGGTACCGTGCGCCGTCGGCCTTGGTTGGCTTGAGCCATCAGCTAAGGGTACCGAACACTCTTATGGCACATCATTTACTCTTTCTCTCCCATCACTCTATCCCAATCAATATCCTTATGCCAAATCATTTACTCTCTCTCTCCCATCACTCACCAATATTTTTGTTGACAGCACATCACTCACTCAAAAAAATAAATGCAACATTCAAAAAATAAATGAAACACTCCTCTCTCCCGTGCGTGACCATCTCACTCAACTCTCTCCCATCTCGTGTTATTTTTTTTATGGCGGGAGTGTTCCCGTGCCACATGGGTCCGTCTCGTGCTATAATGTTGGCATCGCCAACTACCCTAAGAGCACACCAACATCCACGTCATCGATCCGTGTGACAGGCAACAAAAACAACCCAATAACCACATCAACGATCCTTGCAATACTTTTCACAAACAATCCAAACCATTAGATCAAATTCATCACATTAAATCTCAACTGTTGATTCATTCATCCTTCACTATAAATGAGCTCCAAAAGTTTGACTAATTCACACACACTTTCTCTCTCCCTTCTTCTTCAGATCAACATTCACCATTTTTCTTTAATTATTTTGGTTGGTGGTGATGAACATTGTTGGCTCTATCCAAGATAGTCTGTTATTTGTCCATGGCGCACACAACATTCACTTAAATAAACCCGCACTAGGTAAGTCGTTTTATTCATCAATTTATTAAAGTATTCGTTTATTCATTTGAAGTGCAAGAGTATATGTTTAATTGCTATTAACAAGAGTACGGAACTTAGAGTCATGATGAGCTTAGGAACTAGTGCTGTTTGCTTCTTTTTTGTTTTTTTGAAGATGATGTTGGACAAATGGCTGCAACACGAGTGTTTAATTTTGTAATGTAGGTTGTGTATTTGAATCTGAAAGTGTGTGTGTTTGGTAGTGATTAATTATATCCACGAGTGTTTAAATTAGTAAGATTGTGTATATGAATATGCCTGTCATGTGTGTTAGTGAATATCAATTGTTTTGATTTGCGAGTGTTAAAAAAATTGACTTAGTAATATAGGTTGTGTAGTTGAATATTAGTTCATTTTATTGCGACTGAAAAATGAATAATTGTTTATGCGATTAATATTGGATTTGGGGGATACATGAGTTCTCATGAATTCTTTCGTTTGGTTTGCATATAGAAGCAACATAGTATTATTCTTTAAATTGTTAAAAAAACATTAGAACGGGTTTGACTTTTTGGAACTTCTTTGTTTGCAAAATTTGACATTTTTTTTTGTCAAGTTTGACTTTTTGCCAACTTTGACTCCCAGTAAAAAAAATTGTAGTTCCCACAATAAGTTAACTAAATTTGTGGTCATTTTGGTATAAACACATTTGTAATGTGGCAATTTTACCGAATTTCCCATGTTTTATTGCAATAATTCTAGTTAATGTGGCAATTTTACCGAATTTCCCATGTTTTATTTCATATCAAAATTTACACCATATTAACAGAAGAGTTATATACAGTTCATTTTGTACCTCGAGTTTCTTATTAACAACAGCCAACTCCTCATTCTTATGTAGCGGGTCATCAATGTGCGACGAACAAGTTTCCTACAATAGAAATTAAATATATTATATCATCTTCACACATAAAATCAAATTATCAAATATAAGAAGCTAACCTCGACACTGCTTATTTTTTCAGCCTCCTCAACCCTTTGTTTGCATGCCTCCTTTGTGGAATCCTATTACAACAACAGATAGCTATGTTTAAGTCCTAGTAGCAGATTCCCATCAATTAAAAATAAAAAAAACTTCACCACTTGAATGTTAAGCGCAAAAAAACTTACTTTTGCTGATTTTAGATCGGCTTGAAGTTGGAAGTTGATCTGTTGCAAACTCTCATTGAGCTATTGCAAAGTGCTTTTGTGCTCTTGGACCATCTTGCACATTTCAACGTTTCTTTCAACCTAAAAATTAGAAAAGGATGATCTCGTATGCAAGTGTATTCATGTTGAAGCCGATTATGTTCAAGAGGAAGTTGATGAACATCGTGGTTTTAGTAATAGTTACCAATTTACATTGCAATTCCGTGATTATGTCGACCTTGTAGACTTTGAATACTCATGTGAAGCTTTGCCCGTCCTTGAAAAGGATGATCTCGTTATCTACACTAGTGTATCTCTCAGTGTCGGGCTTTATGAAGGTTTATATCAAAACCATTTAAAAGTGGTAGCGAAAGA
Source organism: Artemisia tridentata subsp. tridentata (assembly GCA_021014915.2). NCBI lineage: Eukaryota > Viridiplantae > Streptophyta > Magnoliopsida > Asterales > Asteraceae > Artemisia > Artemisia tridentata. The sequence goes on from CP139503.1 coordinate 383,440,944, forward strand.
AATTAAAGGAGATTATGACGAGCAGCTTCGTTTGTTATCTAATCTTTTCATGCTAAATGGCAGCAAACATCTTGTTCAGTTCTATGGGATATTTGAGTTCGAGGAACGTTTCTTTTTAGTTTTTGAAAGTTTTGAGCATATCGAGGGTGTGAATGTGGGCGGCTTGTCAAAGGATGAGTTGTTACATAATTTGAAGTAATTCACTATCCTGAATCTTAGCTCTTATCTTTCTTATTTATCTTATATTTTCATTACTTATAACCTTTATTTGATGCTAATATATGCATTTTTTTAATTTTGTAGAGGGCTAATAAGAGGAGTATCACATATGCAAAAATTGCCATTCTCCGCCCATATGTGGGGCAATATAGGTGCATCAAGTGTGGTCATCACGGGTGTTGATCTACGCCAACCTAGGCTTAAGATCTTCATCCCAGGTCTTGGTGTCCAAGGTAAAACCGAAAAGAATGACAAGAAAGGGTTGGGAGACATTATGAATCGTTTTACAAGTCTTTTTCCAAGTCCAGAATTTCAACATTTGGTCCGATGCCTAAGAAGAAATGACTGGTACACTCTAATACATCTTTTGCAAATTTGAAAAAAAAAATAAATAATGTTTTAAGTTTAAATTTTGAGAAAGGTTCCAAATGAGTGATGTGTTTTTAATTCGATGCCAGGGACCACCTCAAAAGCCTAATCGAGCATCCAACATTTTGGACCGCGTTTGAAAAGTTGGACTTTATTTGTAATGTATTTGAGGTCGTGGGGGAAAACGAAGCACTCCGTCTAGCACTAAACAATATCAAACAAGCTGTTGAAAATTCCCAGACCGGAAGGATACATTTCGAGTTTTTTTTGGAAATGGAAAGTTATATAACTTACGCCCAAGGTTTCTACAAATCAAAAGTGGGACAACTAGTGCGTCTGGGAGTTCCTGGTCATGCATTTTTGCATGCCTGATGAGATGCACTAGTTGTCCCACTTTTGATTTGTAGAAACCTTGGGCGTAAGTTGTATAACTTTCCATTTCCAAAAAAAACTCGAAATGTATCCTTCCGGTTTGGTAATTTTCAACAGCTTGTTTGATATTGTTTAGTGCTAGACGGAGTGCTTCGTTTTCCCCCACAACCTCAAATACATTACAAATAAAGTCCAACTTTTCAAACGCGGTCCAAAATGTTGGATGCTCGATTAGGCTTTTGAGGTGGTCCCTGGCATCGAATTAAAAACACATCACTCATTTGGAACCTTTCTCAAAATTTAAACTTAAAACATTATTTTTTTTTTTTTTCAAATTTGCAAAAGATGTATTAGAGTGTACTAGTCATTTCTTCTTAGGCATCGGACCAAATGTTGAAATTCTGGACTTGTAAAACGATTCATAATGTCTCCCAACCCTTTCTTGTCATTCTTTTCGGTTTTACCTTGGACACCAAGACCTGGAATGAAGATCTTAAGCCTAGGTTGGCGTAGATCAACACCCGTGATGACCACACTTGATGCACCTATATTGCCCCACATATGGGCGGAGAATGGCAATTTTTGCATATGTGAAACTCCTCTTATTAGCCCTCTACAAAATTAAAAAAATGCATATATTAGCATCAAATAAAGGTTATAAGTAATGAAAATATAAGATAAATAAGAAAGATAAGAGCTAAGATTCAGGATAGTGAATTACTTCAAATTATGTAACAACTCATCCTTTGACAAGCCGCCCACATTCACACCCTCGATATGCTCAAAACTTTCAAAAACTAAAAAGAAACGTTCCTCGAACTCAAATATCCCATAGAACTGAACAAGATGTTTGCTGCCATTTAGCATGAAAAGATTAGATAACAAACGAAGCTGCTCGTCTTAATCTCCTTTAATTTCTTTCGCTACCACTTTTAAATGGTTTTGATATAAACCTTCATAAAGCCCGACACTGAGAGATACACTAGTGTAGATAACGAGATCATCCTTTTCAAGGACGGGCAGAGCTTCACATGAGTATTCAAAGTCTACAAGGTCGACATAATCACGGAATTGCAATGTAAATTGGTAACTATTACTAAAACCACGATGTTCATCAACTTCCTCTTGAACATAATCGGCTTCAACATGAATACACTTGCATACGCAAGGACCAATACATTCTTCTATTCTAGAAGTTGATGGTAAACACACACACCGATGGTAAACAAGGCACAACACTAAGTTTATGTTTTCTATATTAGGTTACCATGGCGGCCTCCTCCCCCCGCAAAAGTAGAAAAGCTACATCTACATCGACCAGGAGGTTGCCCCAAAAAAAAGGTTCCTTCAAGAGGAAACAAGTGAAAGATGGAGCTATTGAGGGTGCGACAATAAAGAATTGTCATGCGTGTAAGAGGCAAGCCTTTATTGAGCTGACGTGCGAACAGTGTGAGCTCAGTTTCTATGAGCGGCACCTCGTAGATCGTTACGAGGTTGCTCTAGATGTGGTCACTAGACGGTGGTCGTGCCCCCGGTGCACTTGTCTATGTGACTGCACAAACTTTTATCAAAAAAGAGCCCTGGGTGATCACGAAAGAGAAGCTAGACTAGCATTGGAAAAAGAATGCGAGTCTTTAAGAGAAGAGCTTCAAAGGCTTCATATAGAGGTATTGTTGAGAAATAAAACTAAGCTCATATTTTAGTAGGTTTTCTTTAGTAGTTAACGGGTGTCTAATTTTTAGGTTGAAAGAAACGTTGAAATGTGCAAGATGGTCCAAGAGCACAACAGCACTTTGCAACAGCTCAATGAGAGTTTTCAACAGATCAACTTCAAGCCGATCTAAAATCAGCAAAAGTAAGTTTTTTTGCGCTTAACATTCAAGTGCTGAAGTTTTTTTATTTTTAATTGATGGGAATCTGCTACTAGGACTTAAACATAGCTATCTGTTATTGTAATAGGATTCCACAAAGGAGGCATGCAAACAAAGGGTTGACGAGGCTGAAAAAATAAGCAGTGTCGAGGTTAGCTTCTTATATTTGATAATTTGATTTTATGTGTGAAGATGATATAATATATTTAATTTCTACTGTAGGACACTTGTTCGTCGCTGATTAAGTCGTTTTCCAAAGGAATATTTGTGAAAATATTTCCCCGGGTCGTTCTCCCAACGAAGGTTTGACGGCGTTTAAATCGATTCGGTGTCGTGAAAATGTGAAGTGAATAAGTGAACGTGAAAGTGATTATTTTGGTGTTGATTACACTAAAATATGGAAAATTTAAAAAGCAATCTACGTTATCAAAATAAATGCACACAAAAAGAAGTCAAATAAAGCAAATCCCGAGCTAATCCCGAGACTTATAAAACTAATAGTGAAGATATAAACCTAAAGTGCAAAGCTAAAAACTCAAGGGACTGAAAATGTAATTTATAAAAACTAATTTTATAAAAGAAAATAAAGACACAAAAGTTTATAAAAGTTTAAGGACTAAAAATGTAAAAACTGAAACTTTAAATATTCTCAAACAAAGACATGGACTAACTGGTACTTTTCTGAAACTTGTATAAAACTGAAAACGATTTTAAAAGAAAGATAGGGACTGAATTAGACTAAACTGAAACTAGGGGACTAATTGGTAAAAACTGAAAATTAAAAACGTTTTAGAACTAGAAAACAACCCAGGTTCGATCCTGAGTTACTACAAATTTACTAAACTATATATATATATATATATATTTCTTCTTTTGAAATTCAATTAACAATTAACAAACACTAATTTTTTGAAGAGAAATGAATTTAAACAAGCTGGAATAAGCTGGAAAACAGCTCGAACACAAAAGAGTTAAGTTTTTCACACTCTTTTGAAATCAGTCAAACAAGCTCAAAAATGAGACTCAAATAAGCTAACCAAATAAGCTGAAAATAGAAAACCAAAAGCAGAAACTGATAAACAGCTAGCTTGTCTAGCTTTTGCCCCAAATTCAGACCCTAAGCTCAAGAAATCAACTATTTATGGACAAGAGAAAGTGACTGTAAACAGACAACCTTATGGTGCAGGGGAGTCAAATGATCAGATAACCAACTTTGAGCACTATTTCAAATAAGCAAATAAGTATCAAACTGAGATTTACTTGTTGATTATGAGAGACTAGCAACCAAAGAACACAAAACAACAAGCCAATTCAATTTCCAACTACTATTGAATCCTACAAATGATCTTAAAGTTTATGCAATTTCTGAATTATCACTATTTTTTACTTTTTTTATATTTTTGCAATGTTGACTTTAATGAAATTCTATCTGTCCTAAATGCCTAATTATGTTGTAATAAGCTACTATGCAACTAATATAAGCTACATTAACTACTTTTAAACTAATATTGAAGATTTAAGAACCTACAATTCTAACAGATGGCATATTTGAAGAATTAAAAGAGAGATTTGACTATTTATCTAATAAGCCTACTATTTTTATGTTTTTCTACTATATATCAGCCTAATGTAACTTGACTAAACCAAATGCAATGCTTAAATCGTACTCTATCATAGTAAACTAAATTGTTCCAAACACCCCTATTCGAATCTGATGGTGAACTATATTTAAGCACAATGAGATTTAGCCAACTAATCCACCAAGTAAACTTAGATTATGATCAACTAACTTATATGAACTAGAAACTCAGATAACAAACATCTAAACAGCACAAGAGTACACTATGCAAATTAGAGGCAGTAATGAAACAGTAAGATCAATAAAGTGCAAACAACAAAAGTAAGATGCAATCTACTATTATATCAAGTAAACTACTACTATTAAGGTATAATATGACTAAACTGAACCAATTAAACAGTAAACAAGCAAACAACTCAGATCTATACTATATAAACCATTATTATGCAAAAGAAGCTTGAAAATGAAAAAGAAGAACTCACTAGGAGGACCTCAGCTAAACAGAGGTTTCACTTCAACCAAGCCTATCTTTAGATAGGCCAACTGCTTCCCTTTCTGAGTTTGGACTACCAATTCAATCTCAGATCATCATCTTTATCACCACAACCATGACTTATGTTGACTATATGTGATTTGAGAGAATAATGAACTAGAAAGCTCACAGCAAGCTATGGAAGCTTGAATAAGCTTATATGAACAATAAAAGGCTGGTTGCAGCCGGATTTGTTTGAATTAAAACTTTTTTTTTTTTTTTTTGATTTTTTTTTTTATATTTTTTTTTTCCTTTTATATATAAGATGCACAAACTTAAGAGATTACTTTGAATTTAAACTAAAATTGATTTAAAATAGCTTATAAAACAGTAACACAAGCTTAAACAATAACTAAAAGTAAATTGAGAATTAAAGAACAATAAGTAAATACGGATTATATAAAATGTAAACTAATATTTCATTAATAAAAAGCTTGATTACACTAGTTTGAGACTGAAATTACAATTGAGAAACTAAAATAGCAGAGTAACACTACTTAAATCCTACACACCGAAATGAGGAGAAATCCTCTTCTATTTATAGAGCTCGAATGAACCTTCTGGGACTTCCACCCTGGCAATCCGCGTGCAACTTGAGCTATCCATCACCCTTAGATCAATCCTTGCTCAACACTCCTCATTTCCCACCGTTTGATCAAACTTTACGCGTGTTCGGTCGAATCACTTGCTGCCATGTGTCATTCTCCTTGTCAGGAACTTCTAGAAGGGCCAATGATTGGTCGAATATACCCTTAATTGCTGTAAAATTGGTACGGTAAATAACTAGGGTTCGTGTAACAGTATTTTTCTGGGTTTAGTGAATATTTGGGGGCGCGTATGAGTGTGTGTGGTGTTATTTTATTTTTTTGTTTGACTGGGTTCAATAATAAGGCTGACCGGGTTTTTGTGAGCGGATCGGGTCAAGAGAGATAGTGGGCTGGGTAAGTAGTGGGTTGGGCTAGGTGTTTAGGTAAGTGGGTTGGGTTTAATATAAAGTGTGGGTTGGGGAATGTTTAAAAGTGGATCCGGGTTTAAGGAATTAGTTATGGATTTTAAGTATTTTTGATTAAAGGGACCATAAATGTAAATTCTGAATCCTCAAGGGACTGAACTTGCCAATTCATCAAAGTTGATCTAAGGGTGATTCATGACTTTTTGACCAAGTATGTCTTTCCCGGATTCGGCTCTGAGTCTTTTCCGTATCTCGTGCTCGTTTTCTCGGGTTTTCCGTGTCTTTTGTCAATTTTCACGATATCCTGCACATACAAAAACACAATATCTTTTGGCATTTTGGTCGGGTTTTTGGTTATTTTGGTCCGGTTTTGGTCAAGAAAAGGTATGTGTTTAAGCACATACCAGTCGCACATTGATGACCCGCTACATAAGAATGAGGAGTTGGCTGCTGTTAATAAGAAACTCGAGGTACAAAATAAACTGTATATAACTCTGCTGCTAATACAGTTTCATTTGATTTGAATGCAAAGATGTTAACGATATTGCATTTCTTCTATCTGTAGGAAAAATGTTTGTCTCAGAGAGAAGAGATATCAGTCCTACAAGTAGAGTTGGCTGCTGCTAAACAAATGAAGGTACACATTAGTTAACCCAATTCTAAAACTCTGCAATTAACTTTTGTTGGCATACTGCTTTCTTGACCTCCTTGATAAAAAAGACCAACTTCTTCCCCTGTATTAGAATCTCAGAAGGAAATGCATGGATCAAATATCATTATTATCATAAATTTAAAAGGGTGTTTGGGGTTGCATTGACAAAATGTTCTCGTGTTGTTTCAAAAAAACTTACAGATGATCAGTGCGCGTCCACGTTGGTCCAGTAACCTGTCCTTTGTAAAATCATTAGCAGACCCATTTTGACCCTTACTAAACTGTAACCATATAGCCAATTTTCTATATGGTTTGTTTATTTTTAGAAAGCCAACCATATAGAAAATTGGCTACTTCTAGTTAATAGTTTGTAGTCTGCAAACCTGTGTGACCGGCTACTTTGCTGATTCAGTGGTGTTGAACTAATAGTACGGTTTACTTGACCACTTTCAATTATAGTCTTTACATCAGCGGTTGACTTCATAGGGAGCATTCTCGCATGAGCCAGACTTAACTCATTCTCGCTTGTGCAGCTTCGAATCTCCAACTTATTGGTGGATGATGTAGAATCAGCAAGAAGATCTCTCACTTGTTCATTATATACCTCCACCATTTGTATGAAAATCTCGTAACCTTTCCTTCTATTTGAGAGATCAAATAGATCATTTAGGGCTAAATAATTGATTCACACATCTTCTTGAGATGCTTGCTGCGGGCCACACTATAACACCCAAACAAATAATCTATAAATGTTTTTGCTTATGTCATATGCAAAGATGCAGACGTTGTAATTGTCTACAACTGACCGTATCAGTGGTTGAATGTCAGCAAACACCTTCGCTGAAATTAATTACGTAAAATTAGAATTTTGTGGTGAGCAAATGATTTTTCTAACAACTACTTCACGTATTAAAACTAAAACTTAGACCTGAAAAAAATAATAATAATAATAAAAAAAATAGTGCACCATAAACTTCATATCAAAATTTACACTATAAACTTTCTAACAAATCTACACAATAAACTTTATAACAAAGATTATGCTATAAACTTATAACAAAATTTACACAATAAACTTTATATCAAAAGCTTTCTGGAAATTCTTTGTTTGCAAAATTTGACGTTTTTTTTGCCAAGTTTGACTTTTTGCCAACTTTGACTTCCAATAAAAAATTGTAGCTCCGACAATAAGTTAACTAGATTTGTGGTCATTTTGGTATAAACACATTTGTAATGTGGCAATTTTACTGAATTTTCCAATTTCCCATATTTTATTGCAGTAATTAAACTTTGAATGGAAGCGATTCTGATCCTTTTTCTGTTAATGAAACGTACACGAGGAAATGCAGAGATTATAATGTTAGCTCACGTTAGTCTAGAAGGTAAGTCTTTCGGGGAAACAATTAGCACTTTAAAGTTTGTGCAGCGGGTATCAAATGTAGAACTTGGTGCTGCCCGCTTAAATAGAGAAATCAGAGAGGTTATGGAGCTTAAAGAACAAGCTGAGTCCTCGAAAAGACAATTAGCGAATAAGGAAGCACAAAGTCTACAAAAACGCATCAAACTTGATCCCAGATCACCACCATTTGGAAGACCAAAATCGGTAGCATTGACAACAGACAGAGCAGCACCTCGTCTACGCATGTTGAGTATTGAGATCAAATTATGTTGTTTATGAGTGAAATGACTGGTTTTGAAGAATTAGGGGGTGTTTAAGGTTGCGTACGTAACACTGCTTAAATGTTTAATGTGCTTTAGGGATTTTAGGCTTTTGACACATATGATTGTTTTTGGGAGAGTTTGAATGCTTGTGTGGTTATTTGTGTTTGAACTGTTATAGTTTAAGAGGGTGTTTTGGCTGGCTTTTAAAAAAGAGATTATTTATTCTGTGTCCAAAAAGTTCTTTAACCTACAATAAGCTATTAAGCTTCTTTTAGTAGATGTTTGGGCTAACTTGTCACAAAGAGCTTATTTGTATTGTGCCACAAAAGCTCTGTTCAAACTTCTTATTAGCTGTTAAGCACTTTTTACCCGGTGTTTCGGTAATAGAATTGAGTTTATGCACTTTTAAAAAAGAGGTTATTTCTTTTGCGTCAAAAATCTCTTCTTAATCCTTCAATAAGCTTTTAAGCTTCTTTTACGGGGTCAAGGGTGTTTGGGCTAGTTGTTGCAAAGAGCTTATTCCTTGTGTCAAAAAAGCTGTCTAAACTTTCTATAAAGCTATTAAGAGCTTATTCCTTGCAAAGAGATTTTGTTATAAAACTTGTTGCCTTGAGTACACACTCCCTTTGGCCACTGCTGTTTTAAAAAATCACTTAGTCAGGTAAAAAAAAAACCGAGGATCCACCGTTATAGAGAGGCTTGTTTTCATACAGCCTTGTTTGTTGGTGATTAAGGCTGTTTTAAAACTAATTGGTTTTCATAGGTAATTGGTTCATAAGGCTGTTTGGTTTTCATAGGGCTGTTTGGTTCAAAGGGGATGTCAGGTTTTCATACAATCAGATTTTGTTCGTAGGCTATTTGACATGTACAATACTTTACATCCTCTTTGCGGTTTGATTAATTAGTTTTTTCATCGAAGAGCTTACAAATAAACATTGGAGATTGCGAAGAGGATCCACCGTTATATCAAAGGTACTGTAGACTATAGTATATTTTATTCAAGTTGGTTGGATATAGCGACGGTGGTTCTGCTAAAAACAAAGACAACAATGAAGACTTCAAATAGAGGTGTTGGTTTATAAACTTGATTTTCTCCAAAGTTAAGGATTTGACAATCCATGAAGACTATAGTCCATATTAAGAATCATCTAAAATATTATAGTTAGCTTTTTATTAGGAGAAAATCTAGAATTGTGTTAGAAATGTCTATTAAGTAAGATGAAATATCTAAAATGAAATATCTATGGAATGCTTATTAGAAATGGTTAATGATTTGCGCACTGCAATTTCTTATTTGCACACTCTAAACTGTCCATTCAACAGTTGTACATTTATTATATAATGTTTTATTAGTTCGTACATTTGAGTGTGCAAATAACAAATGAGAGTGTGTCAATCAATACTCATTAGAAATAAGTAGCATTTCAAGTCACAAATATGCAAAATTTCCTATTCATTCCAAAAAGTATCGACGTAATCCAAATCCCTTGTAAAAAGGTTTTTTTTTGGTATGTACCCGACTACCCGGTGAATATATTAAGCAAAAAACATATGAGTTTACGTACATGAAAGAGGGGCAATGAGCCCCTCTTAAAGCAAAAACATCAACAATATGCCTTGAACAAGCTCAAAGCATAACAGCTATAAAACTAACAGCTAGGGATCCATGAACAGAAATGAAGATCGACTAAATAACGCATAAGATCCCTAGCAACCAAGCACACGTTAGCCACTATCAATAGCAAAACTTGAAATCTTCCAAACTTGCATCAACCTTTCGACTTGAAATGACTTCTTAAACCGGATGGAGGCAAGTTTTAACCTGACCACATCCACAATTTGATTCGAAACCTGCTTAGAAGTCATGTTAATTACCTTTACCATGAATACGGTTATTTCTCTCTTGCCAAATGTAATAAGACGAGGCTGCAATAAGGAGACGTCCAACTATACTTGCTAATAACCTGATTTTTTGCATTAAAGAAATTATATATATTATGACATTATACGTGTCCTATTTTATTTATCAATTATAGAGTTTTTAGTAACGTCCTTGGTGGATTTTCAAGTGGGACCACCTTTGGGCTTTGGTGGTGCACCTGGCTTGCCTTAGTTGGCCAGTACCAGGCATGGGTAAAGAAGACGGGAACACATCATGCTAGTTGCTTTCGATGATGCCATTTATGATGATGTTCATACACTTAGCATTTCTATTATTGGTGCATTAACTCCCATCGATTACATACAAGATGGTCTTGCTTTGATTGTCCTTCGAGCAACCAAGAGTAGGATTTTATTGGTTTGTAGTGGCGCTAATGAAAGAGTTGTTAACACTGCCCCATTGATCACGGTTGTTGCAAGTCCTGTTGATTGTTCTTTTGCTGCATGCCCCAAATTAGCTAGGAAATTAAATGGCAAGTAGTCTAAGGTTAATATCTATAACACAATTTATTTATGTTTAGTGTTTGGTCCACGTATGACTCATAATTCCTAAATCAAAATGTTAATATTTTAAACTTATAAGTGAAACTTTTATTAGGCTCTTCACAGTGGGACGGAACAAATCGAGCAAGAGGATCGGTCGATCGATATTCAATATCGATCGCCCCAATGTGGGCAAACTCACTAAATCGATCGCCGGTCAAGAGGAGCAAAAATCGTTCGGATATTCGACCGATTTTGAATCAACACATTCCAAACCAAATTTACCTTTTTTCAAAAATGTATCCGTTTGTTGCATAAAAAAAAAAAACTTTTTTTCCAAAATATTTACCACTTTTCATCCTATAAATACCCACATCAAACCCACTTTCAAACACACAATTTCAAAAACAATTCATACAAATTCACATCAAAAAACACACAATGTCAAAGAAAAACACTCCACAATCAAAAAACCGACGATCCCGACTAACCCAAAATGCACCGGACATAAATTTCTCTCCGCAAAACACCTTTGAACTAACCGGCATAACACCACCACAACAAGGGAACATACGCTTTCGTCCACAATCTTTTGAATATCCAACACAATTACCACAAGTCAATCAAAGAGAAAACTTGTTTTCCATTCGTCGTCCTTTTGTCCCACCACAACGTGTTGATTACAATCAAGAACCAAGTGAGGCGGCTTATCGGCCTAACATGGATTTCTTGCATTCTTCCCAACCGTATCAAGAACATTCTCCGATTCGGTCTACTAATCTTGATATGAATTTGGATGATTGGGGAGACTATCATAACTATGGCTATTCGACCCAAGATTACCCGAGTAAAGATGCTTCGATGGGGCAAGGTTCGGGTCACGGTTCCTACCAAGATTCTTTCCACGGTTCTATGCCCGTTAATGACGATGACGATGTCGAAGTCGAAGAGACATCACCCGTCAAGCCAAAGAAGCCTTCGCGGCGTGCTACAAAGACGAAAGGCAAAGGCAAAGAACCCGAACCGGCCAAAAAAATTGAACCATGGACTACCAGAGAAGAGGTCGTTCTTTGTAAAGCTTTCATCTTTGTTTCTGAAAATGCAAAAAAAGGAAACACTATGAATCGGCACAAATTTTGGGAGAAAGTGGTAGCCTATTTTTTGAGAGAAACTGGTTCAGACCGGACAACGAATTCGATCATTTCCAAATGGAAGACTAGAATTCGTAGTCAAGTTGCGAATTTTGGTGCTATTGTTGATAATGTCAAGGGGACACATGGAAGTGGTGAGAATGACGTTGACGATTTGTCCAAAGCTCTTTTGGAGTATCGTGCACGTTACGGTCAAGATTTCACTATGGTGGAGTGTTGGAAAGTTTTGAGGGGGCATGATTCTTGGAAGGAAGAGATACCCCTTTTCCAATCGGGCGTTCGAAAGAAAGTGAAGGGTTCAACAACTACGTCGGGGTCAACACAAGGCCCCTCGAATTTTCAAGACTTGGATGATGACGAGGATGAAACAGAGGATGATACTAGAGAATCACGACCACAAGGTCGTGACAAAGCAAGGAGGAAATCATCCACCTCCTCCTCTCATGAGACATCAAAATCATTCATGAGTGGGCTAATAGCGGATTTGTGGAAATCAAGACCGTCAAAGAAGGAAAAAGGTAAAGAGCGGGATGAGTCGTGGAGATAAATCAAGGAACGAGAGCTAGCGATCAAAGAAAAAAAATTGGAATATCAACAAAAGCTCTTGCAATGCCAGGAGGAACAAAAGGAACTCTTGAGAAATACCAAACGGGATCAAGAATTGATTTTCTACAACTCGGCTATCGACCCAAATTTGCCCGAACGACAAAGAGAGGAACTTATGCGAATTAAAGCGGAAATCAAGGAACGCCACAACCTAAATTACTAGTTTTTAAATAAGTGTTCGCGTGTTTAATTTTTAGTTGTTTAAGTTTTTTATTTAGTTGTAATGGTTTTTATTTCGTATCGTATCGTTTATGTAATATTTACGTTTTATTAATAAAATTTGTGTTTGTGTTAAAAAATGTTTTTTTTAAAAAAAAAAAAAAAAAAAAAAAAAAAAAAAAAAAAAAAAAGATGATGCAATATGGGTTGCCACTGTGATGAGAGAGATGAATATGGGTTGAAGAGAGAGAAAGCTGAGGTGGCAGCCGGAAAGATGATGCAATATGGGTTGCCACTGTGAGAAGCCTTTATTACTAACATGGACACTCAGCAACGCCATATACAATCTATTACAGAGGAAAATGTATCAACTTATATATGCAGCAGAGGTAGTGAATGTTGATGTACCAAAAACATACATAGCACGGTAACTAAAATATAAGAGTAAATTCAAAATACATCCATGTGCTTTATCCGTTTTCACACCATGCATCTCTGGCCGATAAGTTGGACATATACATCCCTCCGTTAATAAACGTTAACCACCATACATCCCTAAGAACGAATGATGCAATTTTTTTTCCGTTATCTACTAACGAGTTTCTAACAAGAGGGGTGTTTTCCTTTTTTTGCTTCCGCATGGATGTATTTTGCAGTAGGTTTATTTATTTTTATTATTTTTATTTATTTATTTTTTTTTTTCTATTGCTCTTATTTTTATATATTTTTTTTTGTTTTATCTAGTTTTTATTAGTTTAAAAATATAACAATTACAAAAAAAATAATTCTTGTTTTATTTTTAGAATTCTAAAAATTCTTTTCTATTAGTCATAAATTTGATAAGGTTTATCTTTACGTTTTAGAATTAAAAAAAATAATAATAAAAAAAAATGGAGCTTTTAAGATAAACTGAAACTATTTATAAAAATAAAAGAAATAATATAAACATTTTTTTTTTTTTACTTTTATCTAGTTTTATTAGTTTAAAATACAAAATATACAAAAAAAATCGTATTTTATTTTTAGAAATTTCTAAAAAGTCTTTTTTGTTAGTCATAAAAATCGGATGGATATAAGGTCTTGGTTGTTGCTTTCAAAAACACTAAACGAGTAACCGTGCATAGCAACGGGATTTTATAGCAGCAGATAGTTGTGGCGATAAAAAAAAGTTTATGGGTTACAAACGAAAAATAATAAAAGTTTGAGGATTTGAGGATTAAACATAATGTTTTGAAATCCGGTTCGATCCGACCGGTTCCACCGGTTGAGACGATTCCGATCGAAAAAACGGGTCAAATAAAACCGGTTTTTATATTTTCGAAACCCGGTTAGACCCGAAAATTGGTTTTGTATATTTTTTCCGAAAATTATGGTGTAAGCTTTGACTAATTAGTATATATCTTAAATACATTTTAAATTTAAATTATTTCATAAGTTTTCTTAGATAGATGAGTGAACTTTTTAAGTTTGATAATGACTGAATTTTTTCACTTTTCAAGTTTAACCATTTTTGTTTTACTAGACGAGTACCCGCGCCTAGCGGCAGTGGTGTATAGTCTACAACAAATTCCGAGTAGATCAATATTTTTGCGTGTTCTTTTATCCTTGTTCGAGGCTTAGAGATAACGGTTTTGTATAGCAAATTTCAGATAGATCGATATTTTTGCGTGTTCTTTTCTTTGTAAGGCTCAAATAACAATTATGTAAAGTAAAGCTCGCGCCTAGTAGCGACGACGTGTATACTCTATTACATGCGATGTAACTGGTGGTAATTAGTATCCGGTGAACAAATTTTGTGAGACTTTTTTATGAAGATGTTATTCATTTGTGAATTTTGATGGTAACATGAAAAATAAGACCAATCTTCATTTTCTTTCAAATGACGTGAGGTTAAGTCATTTTTGTTATTGTCTTAATATATATATATATATATATATATATATATATATATATATATATATATATATATATATATATATATATAATATATATATATATATTTCCAGTTTATTTCTATCGTATCTTTTCTAATAGTTGATATTGTAGTTAGTTCAAAATTAACATACCAAGTTCAAAGGGTGCATGAACTTTTGTCTTAATAACCCAAGGATGTTAGCACAATTGATTTTCGATTGCATAATAATTCAAAAAAAAAAAAAAAAAAAATCAGTATTCAATCCCAGCTTTTTAAATATCCAATATGGCTACCCGTGCATCCTTTTTGGATGCCGACTACTAACAAGCTAAGTAGTTAAGGACAAAAATTTCGGTGGTATTTCGGTCAAGGACCGAGATACGAAATTTTTGGTATTTCGGTAATTTTAAATATTAATATTTTATATATTTTATATAATATATCTATAGTTTTTTAATATATAGAAGTTTGCATATAATATTTTATGTATTTTATATAATATATCTATATTAAAAAGTTTGTTTTATTATGTTTGGCCCAAAAAAGTAAAAAAAAAAAAAAACAAAACTGGTATACCACTGAAATTTCGGTCAAAAAAGTCAAAATTTTGGTCAATTTCGGTCAATATCGCCGATAATTTCGGTTTGACTTTTTTTGAAATTTCGGTCAACTGGTATTTCGGTGGACCTCCGAAATCTGAAATTTCGGTGGTATACCAGTGGTATACCACCGAAATTGATAACACAGCTAACAAGTTACACCCTTTTTAAATATCCAATAAGGCTAATTCTATTTACTGATTTTAAATTTTTTGTGCTTATACTACTAAGGTCATCCACTATGGTAAATCTTTTAAAAGAGTTGTACTTGTGTTATGACATTAAATTATAAACATTTTTGTTTTATAAACCTATCCCCACTATGTTATAAACCTTTTCAAGTGATATAAACATCACAGATAATCAAAGGCATTAAATTATGAAAATGTTCAGTATCTTAGACCTCTTTACGGCACATAAACTTGAAATGGATGCTCACTATGATTTATAAGTTCTTTAAACCTCTTCGTCATTTTATAAACGTTTCATAAACACCATAGTGGATGCCTAAATCTTATCATCATTAAATATTCAAACTTAATATAATGATGCATTATTTTAGTCAACTTTTCAAGTTTACCAACAAAAATAGATTCAAACACAAAATTTGAAAACACTACAAATTACATTTAACAATGTCCAACCTCAAAGATCACATTTTGAATAAATCAAATCACCATAGGTAATTGTCTAGAGAACCCGTATGAACATCAGATTCCTAAAAAACAATGTATCTGAACCAAAAATACAACACCTATCAACACCACAAAAACATAACCACACCACAGTCAAACACCATAAAAAAAAAATAAAAAAAAAAATAAAATAAAATAAAATAAAAAATCTTTAGATCTAAAAGTAATGCCTTTGAAATCTTTAGATCTAGAGTTTGTGAGGGTGTCATAATTTTATGGCGGGTTGACATCAGTTGTGGCCTCAAAAAGTTATCAAACAAATTCAAAGTTGCCTCAAAACCACATATCCGAGAAAGTGTATATTTCGGCGACTGAAGCTATTCCGATTACGACAGCGGTGACTGTGTGGAATGGCTTAGCACATAATGGTTGTTTATATATGCAACTCTTTAAATCATTTCTTTATTTAGGTTCATAAGTTTCAACTCATGGAATCATTTCTTTGAAGAGTTGGCAGCCATGAAATCACAACAAAAGGCCCTCATTAAATAGTTGCCAAATTCAAGAGTATGTATTATATAGTGATTGACTGAAGAGTTTCCGAATTCAAGAGTTGCCAATTATGTAGCCAAAGTTAGCCCATTCATGTTTATGAAGTCAACCCTTGTATTTTAATGATTTAATACTTTCAAGTTTTTCAAGATTTCACTTTTAAAGAATGGCTGTCTAATTACATGTAGTTAAGATTGACAAGGGAAAAATGGGAATTGACCCAAAATTCAGTTTTCCACTTTTCCACTTTGACTATTTTTCCATTATAAGTAGTATAGATATATAGTATAGAAGTATAGATAATAACAAGTCTTTCCCATCTCAAGTAGGATTACAATAATTTGTTTTAGGTAGAGTTGTAGCAATAATTTGATTTGTATATCGTTATATTAAACTTTTAGTAATGAAAGACATGGAAGATTTGATCCGTTAAATGTGTGTTTTGCTTTGCGTGTTTTAGATAAGATTAATTACTATATATATATATAATAGAGCGTCAATTCGGTGCATTCTGATTGGTTGCCCGCATTCCGCCCTTTTCATCAATCTATCGGAGCCCAAAACCTTAGCCTGATAACTGGCCCAGTCCAAAATCTTGTCGCCTTTAATAACTTCATCAACTTTGGATAACGATTACCGCTTTATCTTCACCGCCTCAAACTCGAACGTCTGTGTATCATCAGGTAATCTTACTTTTCGTATTTCATGTTTTTCTTTCTCAAACTGTCGACTGTATACTAAGTTCGTTCTTATGTTGTTTCCGATATTTTTTATTTTATTTTTTTCATTTTTGGTTGTCTGTGGGATTGACTATTTCGATACTTATGCTCCTGTGGCTCGTATCAGTATCATAAGATTGTTGTTTGCTTTAACATCTATTCACAATCTGATTATTCGTCAGATGGATGTGAAGACAGCTTTCTTGAACGGTGAATTGGATGAGGAGGTTTACATGAACCAACCTCAAGGCTTCATCATGCCTGGCAATGAAAACAAGGTGTGCAAACTGATTAAGTCATTGTATGGACTGAAGCAGGCGATGTTTTATTTGTTTTGGGATATTGAAACGAATAGAGGGGTTTTTGACAGCGATAACAATTGGATTAATTAAAGTTTTCTTCTAAAAAATATCCCATAATTGTTCCAATGGCCCTATCAATATCCATGCTTGGCCCATTAAGGCTTGTACACCATAAGACCCAATAACATTATTAAGACATTGTTAGTACTTTTGGGTCAAAGAATCCCAACTACTTGTTTTCCCTGCATCTCGAATTCCCTGCATCTCGAAAGAGTTTATAATTCTACTTCAGCTAATAAGGTAAAATCATTTCAATAAAAAACACTGACAAGAAGATATCATAGTACCAAAATGGCAAAATGCATTTACATAAGATGAATAAACAACTCTCTAGTTGTAATTACTTTAATAGAACCAACAGTTATAAACATATAAAAAATAAAATCCTGAATCAATTCCTAGCGCAATATGCGACTTTTGTTGTCTTCTTTTTCTTCCTATGCTTTCATATTCCTGCATTAGCAATGGTGTTCTAGCTAGTTAAATGTACGATAGTAATATGTGTGTTCATGCATATTTACACACATGTATTCGAACCAACGCTAGGCTTGGATGGAATCAGCATTGTCAGCACCCCATCTACCCAAACGAGTCAAGAATGATAGTACTTCAGATGGATCACGAAGCGAGTGAAAAGCCATTGTCTTTCTTGGTTTTGAAGATACCAAAATTGGGTATCCTTCACCTCTTTCTCGTAGAACCTAAAACAACACTACTTATGTTAAACCAATACATTATTTGAGCAAGCATGTATCAGTATAACAAAAACACGCCAAGAGATGCATACCTTGAAAGCATCCTCGTCGGTTGTATCATCTCCAATATATATAGGTAGAACGCTTTTAGAATCATCGAAGCCTAAGTTATCTAGTAAGTACTCAAGGGCATGACCTTTGTTCCACCCAATGGAAGGCCGAATTTCCAATACCTTTTTGCCACGAGTCATGTGAAATTCTGGATGGTTCACGAGCATCGAATCAACTTGCTGTTCTAGTCTCTCATAGTCTTCATCCTTAACATGGCGATAATGAACTGAAAGGCAAAACCTATTATCTTCAATTGCCACCCCTTCTATGTTTTTCGTTCTCTCATTCATCTCAATCAACATCTGTCAATTTTAATAACTTATCATCAACTATGTACATAGTAGCCCAAAAGAAATAGAATCATGGAATTCTCTCCGAGAGCTGCTGAACTAACGACTTATCATCAACTATTACATAGTAGTACATTTGTAAATATATGTGTTACTACCATACCTGTTCAATTTCAGGTCGAAAATCTTTAGCCGGTTGAAAGACAATAAACTCATTTCCCTGTGCAAATTTAAATCAAAATCACTTGTGAGAATTATCTTCAAGACTAAATATATCCAAGTTATTTGAGTAAATAAATAAAAATTACCTCTTCATTGACGGTTTTATGATGATAATTGTCATCGCAGGACTTATTTTTCGGGGTCGGTCCCATGATATCCATCCCATGACTCCCAGAGTAGTACACTTCATTTAACTTGACAAAGCTATAGACCTAAACAATATAACATGCATGTTTGATCATTATTTATTCTTTCTACATTATCAAATTTTTGTTAAGACATGTGGTATATACCTTTTCACGACTCCTGCCGCTAATAATGGCTGTTGGAAAGTGCTTAGAAACATCCCGAACTGCTGCACGCATCTGGTAGATTATATTGCATCAAATCATACATCGTTTATACACCGATTATATATCCAACAAAGAGACAATAAGTATACGTGTTTTCAGTAGAATACCTGATCAGACATGAAAGCACATTCAGGGTCACTCACGATGGGTGATAACGTGCCATCATAATCCAAGAAAATGGCTATTTGCTTTCCCTTCGATGCATTCATCATCCGGTGGAACGAGCTTAGAGCAGAAGGGTGTTCTTTCTATTAAAAAACAACACACGCACAATTCAGCTAATCATATCATATAGTTTCCAAGACCGTTCCTGTTAATTTTAGAAGCCATGTCACTATGCTATAATTACAAAGGTTCATGAATACAGAAAATTTTGAACCAAACTGTCTCACATATTAGGACAGTCTATGATCATTAATTTTTAAGGAAAACTGAATTAAAACAACCTCATGCATTGCATAAAATTTGAACGTAAAAAACATAAATAAAGACATACCAGCCAAGAAACATAGTGTTCGTCTACCATTGCGGATTCACGAGGGCTGGTAAAATGATGAGCATCAAGAAGATGATCATGCCGTAATTTATATATGGGTTCAAAAGAATCATATTTTCTGGATAAGGATAGCAACCATCTTTCCATACCCATTGCCTCATAAATTTTAGCTGCGACGCCAACTAGCACCATCTGGTATATATTATGGAAACATAGATGAGATGAAATAAGTTTATAAAAGAAAAATATCATCATTACCATGCATACATATTTGCAAATCTCAATAATAGACTAAAAGTCCAACTTGCCTAATAATCGGATGTGTTGCTTGTTCATATACTGTATGTGTTTTTATATGCAAATTAAGTGTACGTATATATGGTTGGGACGGATTGACTTATAAAAGCGTAGCATTAGGACCCACACTCATGTTAGGGTGTTCTGCGATCATTATGTAATTAAGGGAACTTAACAAAGACATATATAGCTAGCTAGGTCATGCATGTGCCATTAGCTGCCGACCACATTTGGTTTGATATTTGATATCTATACTTATTCGAGACAATTATATTTTCCTCATGATTACAAGTTATATAATGATATGTTACGATTTTTCTAAAAACGAGAAAGATCATTGTTGACTTGTTGTCTACGATTGAGTCAATATATATGGTTGTACGTACGTAAGTACGTATATAGCTGGATTGCCTTTGTTATGTAAGGTTTATTTATGTTAACATATATGTACGTATTTTTTCCTTTTCATACTTAGTAGCATGCTTAAAATAGGATATTTTCACAGACATATCCCCTCCTAGAGTAACAAACGTGGAAAAATATCAGCATATATAGTTAATATAGTATGTGTTTTTTCTTGAACAAAGATAGGTAATAATAATATGACGACCCTTAATATATATAGCTTTCTCAAATGAATATTTATTTAAGAAAAATGTGACTAGCTTATGAAAAGGAGCTTAGTCATTAATTGTCGTTCACTTAGCTTGTGCTAATATTCTTCCAACGATTATATATATAGTAAATAGATTAATTAGACTAAAAGATGATTAGTATATATATTAATGATTAAATTGTATCCATCAACAATAAAATAATGGTTCTTAATTAACCGGTTTGAAGTGAACACGTATAACTTGTTTATTGGTTTCAATAATAAAAGGCACATATATTATACTTCCTCTAATTAAAAAAGTTTAACATTATTCTTTAAAAATTCATAGTCTACCTGGAAAAATTGTCCTATTTTGCAACTAGTTTCACCTAACACGGCCACGAGAATATGTGTTCGAAAGCTAGTCGAAATCACTTTGACATTTTCAAGTAGCTACTATACTCTATGTCTATATATGTTCATATATATTTTTATGTTAACTGAAACCCATACGGTAGTTAAAATATAATTCAAATACTAGAGAACTAGCTATATGGTTCGCCATAAACCAAAGAGAGTTGAACAAAACAAGGAAATACAAGTACAGTACAATAGATTGCGTAAGTTTCGGCCATGTTTCATGTAAAAGTCTAAGTGACGAAAAAAAGTCTACTCGTATAAAAACTTCAAATTAAAAATTTGCTAGTGCAAGTCATATATATATAGTTTATTTTCAAAATTAATAAAATTATCTTGACTTTAACATAAACTAAAGGTATCAGATTGAAAACAACTTGCAATTAAAATAACAAACAACCTTTTGTTGCAGAGAAATACAAAATTTATACTATAAGTAACTGCGAGGGAATTTTCATTAACTGAAACAAAAATGACTACGAATAAGACACTGCAACAATACGGAGGACGGGTGAAGGGGGTTTTGGTGAAGACACAAATATTCTTGCCAAAATAGGCTAAATGGAAAAAAATGTGAGTTTCAACTTTTGATGGGGAAGAAAATGGAGAAAATTTTCACAAAACCTTTTGGCGAAGACATGTTCTCGCCAAAAATTTGATCTAATTTTATTTTTCCTACAATTTTCATTTTTCCTAATTGCTTCCTTCTAATTTTTTCCGTCAACTTTTTGGCGAGATATGTCATCGCCAAAGGTGTTGACAAAACTCTTGACCAAAAGCATAAATCTGATTAGGAAATTATGGTTTAATTTAATGATTTTGGCGAGGACATGTCCTCGCCGAAAGTAAGTAGAAAAGATTTAAATGATTTAAATTAATTAAAAAATATTTAAATTAATAAATATTTAGATTAATTAAAAATATATTGAACTTTTATAAATGTTTTAAATTAAAAACAACCTAGTTAAATGATTTAAATTAATTAAAAATATTTAAAAATAAAAATAATTTAAATTAATTAAAAAGATTTAAATTGATTTGCGAATGATTTAATTAATTAAAAATGATTCAAATTGAAAATGAGACGAGCCGAGCCCGAGCCCGAGCCTACTAGCTTACATTTTAACCATATAAACAGTATAACCACTCAAATTATATATCTTAACTGAACTCATTCTAATGGAAATATACTTCACGATTATAATTAATTAGTCATGTGAGCCAGAGTTTGTAACTATAAAAAACTAATTAATTAATTAATTAGCTAATTATATAACTAAGCTTTGGCGATGACATATCCTCGCCAAAAGTCATGTGGGCTTCAAATGGTAAACTTTGACTGAGAATTGCGTGGGTCTCACATGGTCGTCGGCAAAGGTCAAAATCCGTCGTCGCTAATGTTATTAGTGACGATGAATAGGCGAGGACACGAGAGGACGGTCTTCGCTGAAGGCGTCAAAAAGTCCTCGCTAATAGACTCAGATGTTGTAGTAAGATCTCTGTTACAATAAAAAATTACTAAGCTTTCTATAGTGTGCGAGACTTTAAATTTTACATGGTATATAATTTCTCATACATGTCATAATGTCTTTTGCCTGCAGTTTAAAATTATTAATGTTAATGATATAAAGTAAAAAAAACTAAATTTATACGACAATTAATTAAGTGTGACATGCAATAGGAGCTACAAGTTAGAAACCTAGAGTTTTAATTTAAAAAGGTGATTTTTGACTAATATGATGTGCAACTCTTGTAATTCAAATGATTTAAAAGTTACAATAAATATAGTAGTCATTGGTCTTCTAGAAAGATAAAAACTTTTTATTCAGATAGAAGAACCATAATTCTTCATGGTGAAGAATTTCTAGTTTTTACGTGAAAATATTTTTTTAGTTAATTCAATGAATATAGATCCTCTTTTTCAAAATATCTCATTTTCAAAGTTGAAAATTAAAAGAGTTACATGATATATTTACAATATAAAAGTAAAAAAAAGTTCTTAGTCGTATGGTTTAACCTTTAGAAGAATCAACAAGCAATTAGACATTAGTCCTTGTACGTACGTAACGTACAAGATGACAGAAATAATAATTAAGCACGCAATTAGATTTGAGTCCACAGACAATTTAAGATCCTAGGACATGGATTCATGAGTTCACAGAAAATGAAAAAGTACATTTAAACTCCATTTTTATAATACTAAAGTCGTGCTAAAGTCGGTGATCAAGATCTCTCACCATATCTTATTTACATCCTTTTCTTTTAAATAATGATTTGTATATTTGATGCTATATCAATTAACTTATGTTGTGGCGCATGATTAACGCTTTTAAACTAATCCAAATATTCGTACCTCTAAGATCTTTGTTTAAATATTAGATTGCTAATGTGTAATTTATAATTTTTTCAAGAAATGTGGTTAACCTAACAATTACCACCATAAACATTAATTAGAGTGGGAAGATCTTAAGTACCTCACCCCATTAATCAGATATAATTCACCTATATAAGCTTTCTAATTTTTCCGTCTTAAGTAGGGACCCTACCCCTAACTATAGATCAGATCCAGCAGATGAGAAAGAAAATTCCGCACTGCTGCTGAGTCGTCGGACTTATCCAACAAGGGATTCGTGGAATTTCTGCGGATTGCGTTGGGGGAAATCTACCAAAGCTAGGCAGATTTCAAATATGGTTGTTGCAAGTTATTGACTTTTAATGGAAATCTTTGTGATGCTTTATTAATGAAGATGAATGAATGTATGTATTATAGCTAGGTACGTCTACCGGTCACTAAAAGTAACAAACTCGAAATTCTATATATACCTCTAGAAAACTAGATATGTGTACAATATAATTCACTTGAATAATTTCAAGAAGAGCAAAAAATGACTTGTTGCCTTTGGGACTTCTTGAATCGAGATAATTTCTAGAAGCATGCAGTACTATATATATCAGGATACAATACTTCTTGTATAGAGACACATGACATTTTGCCTGTCACTATAACTAAACGAATACAAAGCCTAGAGATATGATCGAGTTGGTTGACGGAAAAAATTAAGACCTAAACCAAGAGCGGCATAAACTTCATGCAACATATGTAACTTAGGCCGATCGTGATATAGTGAGAAAGTATCCAAAACTCTTTCAATCAAAGCTGGTGTCGTGAAAGTTTCTTCAATTCCTTAGAGCTTAGTATAATTAGTCTAGGATCACCATATTGTCGACGTTGGCTTCTCATCAAGAACCCTTGCTTAGTTAGGTAGTAAGGATCTTTTTTACGTAAACTATAACTAACTCCCATGTAGAACTAAGTGGTTCCAAAGTCTTCAACTAATAACTCTTGCTTTGCATACACAATGACTCTATATACAATTGATAACATATCTATTTGTGCATGGAAAATAGGTTATGATATGATCTCGTATGTTATGATCAAAGATTGTACACCTAAACGTTGTTTTTAACCATCCTTACGAAATGTATAATACAACTTTAATTAAAATAGGCATTAGAACGCAACGTATAATTGCAACGAATGGCCGGTCTTGTGAACCCGACACATTAAATTGGTTCTGGACTGTTGGTTGCTAAGTCACACGGGTCATTTAGAAGTGAATAATAAAGATGGGGCCGAGAGGGAAAAGTAAATTTATAAAAAAAAGATAGAGTCATCACATTAGACAATAGAACGTCAAAATTGAATCAATTTGATCAAACTTATATAAATTTCATCCAACAAAAAAATAAGTATAAAAACACATTTTATAAAAGAAAAACTAAAAAAAAAGGCCGGGTAATAAACTTTAATTGTTAAACGTTTAATAAATTATATGTAGTTGATTAAACTTAACAATTTGATTCTTTAAGTTAAAAAGTGTTAGCATGTCTCTTTCAATTCTAGTTCCAACCTTATCATAGATCGAAAATATTTTCTTTAATTATACTTTAATTACAGATATAGCTCGATCGATCGACTGAAACTTTATGTTCACTTCAAAATCCAATCAAAAGGTACACATCCACGTACTCATCTTGCATGCATGTTGCTGGAAACCGTTCACCAAAGACAAATAATACTCAGCTATTCAGATGAGGTTCTCCCTTCATCTTCCTCTGCTCTTTCCGGCGAAACCTCTAGTTGGTGGAGTTTATTTCAAGCTAGCAGGTTCTAGGTTGAGTTTACGATCTTGTGTGGTCATTTTTGGGTAAGAAGAGGTGTAACGTTGGGTTGTGTGAATAAGGAAGCAAGCAGCCTATATAGCTTGTGTGTGGACAGTTAAAACTCTAAAAGAGCTAATTTTATATATTAGGAAGATATGGACGTAAAAAATATATCAAGGTTGTTAAATCATGTGTGACAAATTAGCATTATTCACACCATGCATGATTTTGACATGGTTAGTATAAATTCATAAATAAAAGAAACACGCGTCGGTGTAAAGATTATACAAGAGTTATGAGTGATAAAAGAGCGATAGGTACCATAACTCGAGTTATGGAAAAAATCACGCAACATCACCGCTATCTCAGCTTTAACATTTCAACATTAACACCAAAAAACACCCCTTATCAAAATACCACCTAAACACCACATTTTGAGACCCACTTTATATATACCACCTAACACTGGATCAACGCGGGGTGGGGCATGATAACTTGGGCTCAACGTGCGTTATAACGCCATAACTTGGGGTATGATAACTTGGCCTCAACACGGGTAACTTGGCCATAACACCGGATCAAATGTTATGGTACCCAATGCTTTAACCGTCACTCATATCCGGACCCAGTTGATATATAATATAAAAAACAGTCGTGAAGTGAAGTGAACCTAACAAAATAAGTGGTTAAAAGGTCCCACGGAGTTATAAAAACTAACGTGTCACTTCACTGCTAACCATTACCACGTCGGAGAAGGACCTACCTAACTTAACTGACATTGACCCACCTCTTCGTTAACGACAAAACCGACGGTGGAAAAGTTTAGTTGTAAAAAAAGTTATTCAAAAAGAAAAAACATATGCATGTATTGTGAGGACTTGTGGAGACGTAGCATATAAAACGAACACCAACTGCATGTTTTTTTTTTTTTTACTATGTTTGTTAATAAACGACGACCACGTTACCAGAATAACTAGACAGTTAATTATCTCCTTTTGTGTGTGGATTAAATAGCTACAAACTTAACATATTACAAAATCCTAAAACTGCTATCTTCTTGTTATGTTATATGCATGCATATATACATCGTAAAAGTGCACTGTGGCATACCGAAAAACAACAGGTTTCGTTATAATTTAAACTAAAACTGAGATTATGTTTGTGTTAAGCAAGACAACAATGCAACGAAATTCAGTAGTAACGAATATTTAAGCAAGACAAAAATAAGAAACATGTTTACACTAATATATAAGCGCACGAGATCGAGAGGAACTTACAGTTGCTTGATGAGTGAAGAATGGAGCGACTGCGACGAGAAGTGATGAGAAATTAAAGCTTGATGAACACTTAAGATCAGTGGATGTTGGAAGGAAGAAAAGGGAAGTTGGAAGAGAGGCCAAGGGGTGTATTTATAGATAGTAAAATGGTATCAAAAGAGGGTATAATGGTCATTAAACCATATTCTAATTTCCTCGAATTTTCCAAATATGCATGACATTATTCACCTGAATTTACTCAGAAATAAATCAATTTTATCGTCTAGCATTTATGGTTATTCGTTATTACCAAGCTGTCCTTTTATTTGTTCTTTATTAGAATTGAAGTGTGATGCTGACCAATATCTACACGACTACAACACCATAGACAATAGGAGAAACAAATTAATTGGATAAAAAAAGAGATTCTCATAAGATAAACTCTTTGTGTAAAAAGAAGTACGTACAATACTTTGCGGCTCGCCTGAACGCCTAGTCTTTCTTTGCCATCAACTTGACTGTTCGTTTTCAGTTTTTTCATGTTGATAATGTGGTGAACTTGAATAATGGAGTTGTATGTACGTCAAATATATGAATTGTTCCGGTATCCATAGTGAGAACCAGGGTGGGTCCCCGAGGGTCCTAGACACCCTGTTTGTCTTGCGGTGTTTATTTTATTGAGAAACCCTGATTTTTCTTAAATGCATCGGTCTTTAAAAATTATGTTTCTAGCCTTGTTTAGTTTAGTCAAAATGCATCTGATCACTTTATGCTGGTAACGGCAAATGACAGATAACGCAAAAAGATTTAAACATTCTTTTGTTACATACTGGAGTAGTTGTTGGTGTAATATACACAATAAAAAAGGTTTTATAGTATATTAAAAGTTTTTGAAAAGACTATGAATCAAGTATACCTTATGTCCTTATTCGATCCATGCCAATCACTTGCCAAAGAAGGCTAATATAGTGAAAATTCGGACATGAACTCTTGTTCCTGCAAACTTGCAAACTTCTGTACTTACTTAATATGGCCTTTAGTTATACAGGACATGTAATATTAGAAGTTTGTATGCAAATTTCCCAAACAAAGTTATAGACATTAAACCACCACATGATGTAAGGAAATCTTACAGACAACATATATGCCTCTAAGACAACATTTTCACATAAAGAATCAAAGACCCTTCATGATCCATCTTACAACCTTATTTATAATAGTCAAATATGAAATGCTAAATCTTCTCATAGATGCTATTTGTTAGGACAAAAGGAGTAGTAAAAATGGTTTGGCAAAATGAAAAAAGAAAAGTGCACGACAAGTAACAAACATCAGGTCCTTAACATGATAAAAAGTCCAAAAAGAAAAAAAGACAGCCTCGGCTTAAATGGGACACAACTTTCGGCCCCGGTCCCTACCATGGCTTTGGCAGAGAGACTATATATCAAAGTATCAAACCATTATGTGGCACCATCCGTGTTGCCTGATCTAAATTGTTCTGATTTGCGAGGTGAAATTCAAGTAGAGACGGGTCTTTATTAACACGTACAGCATCCCCAACCACACGTAGAATGCTTATAAACAAAGTTTAATATTTATTAAAGTCCTGCATCATACATGTTACATTTAATTCAAGGAACTTTATAAGGGCTAGCACCGTAGCACACGTACTAAAACACTACAAAAATACTGAGAACGGGCGACAAACATAATGCCAACGACATTTTGTCGTCGGCATTTTACACTAAACGACAAGAACCACGATTAACCGATCCAAGAATGCGATGAATTTTTTAGCTTTTAAAATCCCGACAACGTGTCGTCGGGATCATATTGAAAACATTTGACTTTTCTAAACATGGTGAAAAAGTGGGCGGGGATTTGCCCCGCCAATATGTTGTCGACGACATGTCGTCGGTAAAATATAAACCCAAAAAATTATTGCAATTAGCGTTTGATTAGCGTTTGATTAACATTTATTTTGTCATTATTGTTATTGTCCCGACGACATGTCGTCGGGACTTATTTAGACCTAATTTTTGTCTTCCCCCGCGTGTGAATAATAGCGAATAATTGGGCGGGGTTTTTTCCCGCCTGTTTTTTACCGACGACATGTCGCCGGGATTTTCTTCCCGCCTTATTTTACCTTTGTCTATATATAACGAATCATCCTCAACTCGGCAAAACGCACATAAGCAATCGTCAATTCTCACCAAACACACATAACAATGGCTGGTTACACGCCGGAAGAGGAGTGGTCAAAGGTTTTATCGTCGGAGGGTCTCTTTAATGAAGTTCTTAATAGATATGGCTACGAAATTTATGATGAATATGGTTCTTATAAGAACATTAGCCCGTGGATGAGAGACCAAATTCTGGAATGGTTGAGGAAAAAGCCGTATTACAGAGAAATGTTGGACGCTCAAGCTGATGATGTTGGAGGAGAAAGCACGTTGGAAACAAAAATTGATGATCTGGGATATAGGATAACAAATCTCGAAGCTATGTTTGAACATTTCATCAAGCAAAGGAAAGCAAGGAAGGAAAAAGATGGTGCAAGTTCTAGCAAAGTGGGAAGTAGCAGCAAAAAAAATGAATGGGCGATGTTTGTTATTGTCTATGTCGTGTGTTTCGTTTGCTTGTCGAGTTGTTTCGTAAAAAATACCGACGTCATGACGTCGGTATTATTACAATCTTGTTGACCATCATAAATTAATACCGACGTCATGTCGTCGGTATTAATTTAAAAATTAATTTGGTTTAATAATCCAATCGTTAATTATTAGTATGGTCCTGACGACACGTCGTCGGGACAATCTTGTCGAACAAAAAAAAACTTTGACTGGAAAAACGTGTGGGTCCCACATTGTCGTCGGGGTTTTTTGTCGGGAAGTTAAATCCCGAAGGAGCATTGTCGACAAGAGACTGTCGACGTCATGTCGTCGGCATCTTATGGTGCCGACGTGTTGCAAAATAGTCGTCTTGTAAAACACACGTCCTAATTATAAGTTATGTACATTGTATTATCTCTTCTTTTTGGCATCGTCTTCAATTTACTCTGGAATGTAATCAAGTAAACTCGAAAAGTCGAAAGGGGCACACATTATTCTTCGTTGTAGTCGATAACTACTTGTCCATTTTATTGGGTTTTTTCCATTCAAGTAAAGTATTCAACATTAAAACGTTGAAGAGAAATATAGTCCGTATTTTGGGCTCAATTTAATGGATAGTATTGGAATGGGTATGGGATGGGCTCAATGTGATTGGGCTCGTCTTTTAATTCATGGTCCAATAGGCCGGGTGCTTGTGCAAAACAAACGAAACAGTTTAATTTATTTATTCATTTACACAGAAATTTGTAAACTCAATCTTGAAGTGTTGCTTATCATATTTCTAAGATTTTATTTATTTATTATTTATTATTATTATTTTTTTTATCATATGAATCACTTATAAACAAGAAGCCTGAGTATGGTATCTTCTTCATTCCTAACCGTGTCATCAAGAAGCCTGAGTATGGTATCTTCTTCATTGATGAATTCGCTCAGCCAGCCTTCCAAAGGGTAAGTGACATTGATCTAGTAGAAATGACAACTCTCCTTGCCTAAAAACTGATTGCGCTTAGAGTGAAGAGTCCTGAGAACGAGGAGTTTGTCAAGCTGCTGGACAAGATGATGAATGAAAGACCTGACAAGGCGGTGTTAGTGTCTAAGAAGGCGAAACTTGAACTCATGGGTTATGTACAAGAACCCTGAGTATTTTGTAATTAGTTAGTTAGGACTTATAATGATATTAATAAGATGATGTTTTTATTATTTCAGTGTCCTTGTTTACTTTCTAGTGCTTTCAGTATGAGCAGAAGTCATTAGCTCACTCATTACTGATCAAAACACTTAGGAATAATTTATATCCAAATAGGGAGAGATTGTTGGGTCTATCAGTACCCAAGAATACGTAAAACAAGATTTGGACACAAATTAACTAAGTGTTAACTTAAACCGAGAACAATTCAAGTCACTAAGAGAACAGTCTCTCAGTGAGTCATCTTCAGGATGCTTAAGGCGAATTCAAGAAGAAGGATTCACTGCTCAGGAAGGCGGTACTCCCTGAGTAGGACTTCAGCCAAAGAAGAAGATGATGGTTCAGTGAGTGTTGGACAAGAACTCACTGAACCCCAGTCTCCTCAACAACATTAAATGATTGAAGACTGAAGAACTCAACGCCTGAAAGAAAGGCGGGAAGATCTGGGAAGAGTTTAAGATAAAATCAAATCTTATCTTGTCAGGAAGAAACTTTCCCTAAGACGGCTAAAATTCATGGGTATCGGATTTGGTATGGATTGAAAGAAATAAAAATTGAATGATAGTATTAATGTTGTTTGTTTTATAAAATGTAATTGTGAATGGGTATTTATTTAATTTTATTATATAATAAAAAGGGCTCACTTAGTTATATTATAAAATTATATTTAATAGTTTAATATTAAATTAATATATAATAATATTATCTTTCTTACTTCACACGAATTTCAAAAAAAAAGTACACTCATTCCAGTTCATTGTCAGGAAAGTCACACTCTCCCCTTGGATTCGTCGATTTCCACTGCAAAAGGAATTAAATACTGTTTTGAAACTTATATACCCAATCCAAACAAATAATATTGGTTTGATTGTATTACACAAATCCAAAAGTGGTGAAACAAACGCACCCTTATAGTCCATTCCTATTGGTTCTTGGAAATGACAATTACTGTTGTAATTGTCAGACACGTTTGCTTCAACAAGTTGTAGTTTTTTAATCACTTTTACTCATTTATACTTGTGTATAAATAGGTTCAAAAGGAGAGAAGTTGAGTGTGTTTTGTACATTGAAAGCTTAGACTTTTACAAAGCAACTTCTCTCCTACAAAGAGTAACGTATCCCTGAGATAGCTCAGTGGGTCGAATTGTTACCACTCAAAGCAAAGCTTGAGTTTAGATAGGAGACACCACCATACCTTGTCTATTCAATCCCAAGTGTTTGTTCCGCAAAACACTTGGGGTAATAGATTCTTTGATTCATTTCTAATAAGAATTTAAACGTTAAAAAATACTTATGTGTTTTTACTTTTACGTTTCATTAATCTGTTAGAATTAATCATAACATTGTATTAGTTATAAACACGAATAGATTAACTTTCTAGTTAACTCTAAGCGTGTTAAGGGAACAACAAGTGGTATTAGAGCCTCTGGTTTATAAAATCTTTCAAAACTAACCAAGAGTGCTCAAGGTTTTTAAAACCAAGATCCTACTATGACTGATATTAATGTACCCCAGCTGGTCGATAAAAAGGGTGGCAGCTATTCTGCTGTTGCACCCAGACTAGAAGCTGGAAAGTTTAGCAAATAGAAAAAACGTATGATTTGCTATTTAACTGGTATGGAACCTTACTACATCACCTGTATCAGGGATGGCCCATTTGTCCCTAAGACTGCTGCAGGGCTAAACAAGCCTGAGGCACAATAGACCATTAATGAGAGGAGGGTGGTCTATCAAGACCAGCGCCTTAAAAGCATCCTTATATCTTGTCTTCCTGACGATATAATGGAATCAGTCATCAACTGTTTAACAGCCGAGCAAACTTTGGATGACTTGGTTAATAGCTTTGAGGGCCCCTCAGATACCAAGGAAAACAGGGTCATGGACCTGAAACTTGAGTATAATACTTTCAGGGCAAAAGACTCTGAAAGTCTCTCTCAGACTTATACCAGATACAAGACTTTGATAAACGAACTATCAAATGATGGTGTAGTATTATCTAAGCATGAGACAAATGTTGGCTTTGTCAACAGTCTCCCTGAGAAGTGGCTAAACTTCTCACAAGGCCTGAGGAATGCTAATCACATTCAAACCCTTGAGCTCCCTGAAATCTATGGGAAATTTGTCTATGAGGACAACTTGATCTCAAGGAGATATCCTGACTCAAAAGCTCTTGAGTCCAAAAAGGCCTTAACCTCCACACCCATATCAACTGCTTTTTATACTAATGGTGTTGTGCAGGACTTTCAAGAGGATTCTGAGGATGAAATTGATGAAAGGACTAGTGATGAGTACCTAAAAGATCTAAACTTGGAATTCCAAGAGAGGGCACTCCTTGCTAGTTCAAAACGTTTCATCAAAAGAAACCAGTCCAATTTTTCAAAAGGAAAAGCAAATGAAACCACTGAATGCTTTAATTGTGGTAAAAAGGGTCATTTTGCTAGGGACTGTTATTCTAAAACCACCTCAGAACCCTCTTACAAATTTTCAGGAAATAGTTCCTCAGGAACTAGCAAGTTTCAACCTAGAATGTTTCAGTCGACCCAACAATTTCAAAACAAGGGTCAAAAAGACTTTGAAGCAAAATATAGGAAAGCCAAGGCTAAACTTACAATTCTTGAAACTAATCCCTCAATGTCTCAGGCTGCTCAAACACCTAAACCTGTTCAGGCAAAGAATAAGGTTTTAGTAGCTGAAGCTTATGACTGGGATGATGAAGAGGTCTCCTCAGATGAGGAAATTAGAGTGAGTGCACTGATGGCACTCTCTGAAGGTGATCAGGTGGCTGTTGGGAAAAGCCATGCAAGGAATGGAGAGTGGGTAAACATCACCATGAAGAAGGTAAACACTTTACTTTCTATGGATGATGATTCTGATTGGCAGTCTTACATGAATTATATTTGTGTAGATCTTAAATTTGTTAAGGAACAAAGGCTTAACATGTGTTCAAAATATAACAACATAGTGTCAGAATTGAATAAATGTAGAGATGAATTGCTTGTACTAAAGCAAGCCAAACTAGAAACAATAACTCTACAAATTCAGAACACTGAAATTTTGAAACAAAACCAAGCCCTACAAACTGAACTTAACAAAGAAAAAGCTGTCATTCAAGGCTGGACCAAAAAGAACCCCAAGGTCTTTGACACTGTGGGATTAAGCTCTCAGAAAACCATTGGAATTGACCCTCTTATGGTTGATCCCAATGTGAGTCACAGTGAATTAACCTTTGTTCCAGCCGGCATATCTTTTGAGCAAGAAATGCTTCCCAAGTCTAATGACTGGATTGTCAGGGACAACCCAGTCAGTAAGTTACCAAACTTTGAGACTGGAAAGATCTTGCTTCCTGAAAGTCAGGCTTTGAAAAATATGCTTGGACTTACTGAACAACTCAGTAAGCTTGAACTCACTGAACAACTCAGTAATACTGAGTCTGTGAATGAGTCTGAATCAGAATCATACCCACCACTTCCTCCATTGAATACCCTTCAGGGTGCTGCACCAAACTTAGGCCTCCCACCTATGGTCTTCTCACCACACTCTCCAAAGGAGAGATCAGGAATGGGAACAACCATCCTGAAGAGACCAACCCTTGAAGTCTCAGTAAATACTGATGACTCATCAACTTCAGTCCCTTCTGAAGTAACAACCCAAAGCCCTGATTCAAAATTTGATCAGTTGGCTGAAATGGTTAGGAAGCTGGGAGAGAAGATTGCATCTTCTGAGAAACCTTCTCAATCCAAGAAGGAACAAAAACCAGCTTCCTCAAAGACCAAACCCAAACCCAAACCCACAAAATCCTTGAAAAGATGTGAACTGTGTAACTATACCAATCATATCACTGATGATTGCTATAGAATTCTTTATTGCATGATTTGCAAAAAAGATGATCACAGGACCTCTGATCATAAAACACATACAGTCACATCAAACATGGCAAGTCTTAAAGCTCAGTCTATAAACTATCCTTCTGATTCTAAACAGAAACAGAAACAAAAGGCAAAGCCCTTTGCACCTTGCCCTCACTGTGGGTTCAATGTCCACCATCCTAAGGATTGTCAAATTGACAATTGTTGTGAGAATAGTGGAAGTTCTACTCATAACACCTCAGGACGTGGTAAGACCATTCAGGCCAATAGAGGTATGACAAAGTCAGCCTCTCAGTCCATTGAGTCTACATCAGCAATCAAATGCATAATATGTGGTAGCTCAGTCCACTCCACCACTGACCATAAATCACTTGAAAATGTTAATAAGACCCTCAAAGCTAAGCCCTCCAAGAAGTGGAGTCCTAGAAAGAACTGACCCAGTTTACTATTTGTGCAGAAACATGCCAGAGATCCTGTTTGGCATCTTGATAATGGATGTTCAAGGAGCATGACTGGTGTGAAGGAGTATCTGCACAAGTATGTGGATGAATCAGGACCCAAAATGATATTTGCTGATAACTCATCATGTCTCACTGAAGGTTATGGTTCAGTAAACTGCAATGGCATAGTCTTTACTAGGATAGCTTATGTAAATGGTCTAAAATACAATTTGATAAGTGTCAGTAAACTATGTGATGCAAAATACATAATTCAGTTTGATGATAAACAAGGAATCATCTTCAATGCGAATAAGGAAGTTGTCCTTATTGCACCAAGAAGACATGATGTTTATGTGTTAGACATGTCCAGTCTGACTTAGAATGGAACTTGTCTCTTTACCAAGGCCAATGATACTCTCAACTGGCTTTGGCATAAGAGACTCTCCCACCTGAACTTCAAAAACATAAACAACCTTGTAAAACTAAACAAGGTCCTTGGCTTACCATCTCTTGTGTTTTCAAAGGACAAACCATGCTCAGCTTGTGAAAAAGGTAAACATCACAGAGCATCCTTTAAAACCAAAACCAACTTTTCCATCAGGAACTGCCTTCATCTTCTCCATATGGATCTATTTGGACCAATTAGTCCTAGATCCATTAACCATGAGAAGTATACTCTGGTCATTGTGGATGAATACTCAAGATACACTTGGGTATACTTCCTGATAAAAAAGAGTCAGGCAGCTGAAACAATTATGTCCTTTGTCAGGAACATTGAAAATCAGAATGACATCAAAGTCATACAGATTAGGACTGACGATGGAACAGAGTTCAAAAATTATGAACTTGAATGTTTCTGTGATGAGAAAGGCATTTCACAAAAAATTTCCTCACCCTTCACACATGAACAAAATGGGGTGGCTGAAAGGAAAAATAGAACACTCATTGAAGCAGCTAGGACAATGCTAAATGGATCAGTCCTTTCCAAACACTTTTGGACTGAAGCAGTAAAGACTGCCTGTTACACATAAAACAGATCCATCATTGTCAAGAGACATAGCAAAATTCCTTATGAGTTATTCAAGGGAAGAATCCCTGACATCAGCTACTTTCATGTCTTTGGGTATCCTGTGTTTATTCATAATAACAAGGATCACTTAGGAAAATTTGATGCCAAAGCTGATGATGGATACTTCCTAGGATACTCCCTTGTCTCAAAGGCCTTCAGGGTGTTCAACACTAGGAGACAGTGATGCGTGGTTTTGCGACCTTACAACAGGTTTTACCTCTCAAGGGATCTTGAGAAGTTTGCAATCCCCACCAGGCAGTGTACCTGACCGATGTAGTATAGTGAAGTGGCAAGTACCGGGGGATTGATCGTTCAACTCAAAGAATAGTGTTCGTTAGGATTGAAATTTATCTACTAGGTCTAGAGGTGAGGGATGATTCTTTTTGTATTTTTATATTTTATGAAAAGCAAGTAAAATCTCTGGTTTGAAGGAGTGGGCGGAATTAGTTGCTAATCAACTAACCCAAAAGCTACTAATTAAACTAATGTGCAGGAAAGTAAACTAGGGTTCTACAAGGGAAGTGAAGCATGTCTACCTATGATATGTTACTCCTTGCTAGCTATCCAATTCTACCTATTGAATTGTCACACCTTGTTTTAATTGACGGGTTGTATTCCTTAATACCAATCGTGGGGTGGCGTACGTACTTCCCCAACTCTATAAGCTCCTACTTCACTCCTATGTCGAGCCGGCTAAGAAGCTCCTAACATGGGATCACTAGAATTCGCTCATGCATTAAATACAACCATAATAACCTTAGTACGCATTGGTTCATGTTTCTTAAGACGTTCAAGCAAGTTACCATATAGGAGGTTAGCCAGTTTTCTTAAGCCTAACATCGATATCACCCAATCAAACAAGAGACAATAGGAAACAAGAATTATAAGCTAAACCAATAAGATCTATTGAAGTGTCACACCTTTATTGATGACGATAGACACATACATCAACAAGGAATCAATAAGATCTAATTAATTATATACAAGTTTCACACAATCATAAGTAGACACAAGGTGAATTAGCAAAGCATGATCAATGAAGGGCAAACAACCATAATAATGAAAGACATAATTAAGTTAGAATCAACAAACCAATATTTGATGTTTATGAAGTGATTGAAACCCTCTAAGTTGCTGGAAAAACACCTACCTAAACCCTAGAATCGGACTTAGGGTTTAGGGCTTACAAATAATGAAGTTATAAGGTTGTATTTATAAGCACTTTTCTGCCCGGCCCGTCTTGACGGCGTCAGACTAACCTTGACGGCGTCAAGACCAACTTTTCTTCACCAAATTGTAGATCTTTTCTTCCTCTTCGCGTGGCCTTTTGAATCACCCAAATCCGAGTTCGTATGAAGATTTTATGGCCAAAACAGTGACAGCTACTCCGCGTGTAAGTTGTGATTGTCTTGATTAACTTGTGGCGGTTTCACTAAGGTTCCTTCTCGTGTAAGAATACTTTGACGCCGTCACTCTATATCATCTGACGTCGTCAGGTCTATGATCCTGACGCCGTCACCTTCAAAAATCCTCTGGCCCGTCTCTCTTTAACTTAACACTTGACGGCCTACATCCATTAACACGTGACGCCGTCACCCTTTAATTCCACAAAACCTTCTGGCGCGTCATGTGTAAATTCATATTCATCCTTTTGCCAGTACGTGACGCCGTCACCTACAAAGCGTGACGCCGTTAAGCTCTGTTTCCAGCTTGATTTTGGAGACTTTGCCGTTTTCTTCACTTTTCGCTCCAAAAACGTCCAAAATGCTTCCTTTTCCAGATTTCTTCTCCAAAGTACCTAATATGACAAAAGGAACGATTTAGGGCAATATTTGATTAAATAATCACGAATTAGGGCTTAAATGACCCCCTAAAAGCGGTACACTTTTCGTCTCATCAGACAGCATGCTGAGGAAATATTTCATGTTACCTTTGATGAGAGCACTAATGCAATCAGTGTCTCTAACAACTCAGTAGAAGAGATAGGTATTGATGAATCGTCAAGATACCCTCCTGATGAACATCATGCTAATAATGGTCCTTCCACTCAGTACCATGCAAATGCTGACATCTCCTATTACATCATTCCCCACAACCTTCCTTACCCAACCATCACTGAGTTTATTGAAGCACAAAATACTGTTGAATTCATTCAGTCAGTACAAAGTGCTCAGGTTCTAAACAGTCTCAGTGATGAGTCAACCCACTCAGACACTCAAGATGCTATAGAACATCATGTGTCTGATCCTGATCCTACCCATCAGGCCTCTACAAGTTCTAATCAGTTTCCAAGACCCCAGGACAGTTGGACTAGGTCTCAGGATATAGAACTTGTCAATATAATTGGTGAGCCTACTGAAGGTATGCTCACAAGAAGCATGGCTGCTGAACTGAGAGAAGCCTTAACCAATGAATGCCTATTTGTGGACTTCATTTCCACAATTGAACCCAAAAGTGTTAAGGAAGCACTAAAACATCCAAGTTGGGTTCAAGCCATGAATGATGAATTAGAAAATTTTGACCGAAACAAGGTAATGACCTTGATCAAATATCCTGAAGATGTTTCCGTCATTGGCATGAAATGGGTATTTAAAAACAAATCTGATGAAAATGGCATAGTCATTAAAAATAAAGCCAGACTTGTAGCCAAAGGCTATAATCAACAAGAAGGCATTGACTATGAAGAAACATTTGCACCAGTAGCAAGGATGGAAGCCATAAGGATCTTCCTTGCTTTTGCTACATACATGAACTTCAAGGTGTACCAAATGGATGTTAAAAGTGCATTCTTAAATAACTCACTGAAAGAAGAAGTTTATGTTCAACAACCTCCTGGATTTGAAAGCCATGAGTTTCCTGACCATGTCTGCAAGCTTAACAAAGCCCTTTAGGGACTGAAACAAGCTCCCAGGGCATGGTATGAGACTCTTTCAGCCTTCCTGATCCAAAAAAAATTTGTCAGAGGCAAGATAGACAACACATTGTTTATTTACAAGACAAATAATGATGTCATACTTGTACAAGTGTATGTTGATGACATCATCTTTGGCTCAACAAATTATAAACTTTGCAAACAGTTTGAAAAACTAATGGCAAAGAAATTTGAAATGAGCATGATGGGAGAACTGACTTACTTCCTTGGTCTACAAATCAAGCAGACTGATAAAGGAACCTCTATCAGTCAAGAGAAGTATGTCAAAAGCCTACTGAAGAAGTATGAGCTCAGTGACTGTGCCTCAGTCAAGACTCCCATGGTACCCCCAAACAACCTTGGTCCTGATCTTACTGAAAAACCAATGAATCAAACTCTTTTTAGAGGTATGATAGGATCACTGATGTATTTACTTGCATCAAGGCCTGATATCCAATTCTCAGTCTGCTTATGTGCCAGATATCAATCTGACCCAAGAGAGACTCATATCACTGCTGTGAAAAGGATATTCAGGAACCTGAAAGGTACTCCAAACCTTGGATTATATTATCCAAAATGTTCAGGCCTTGATCTTAAAGGATACTCAGATTCTGACTATGCTGGATGCAACATGGACAGAAAAAGCACCTCAGGCTCTTGCCAAATTCTTGGTGGAAAACTAGTCTGTTGGAGTGCTAAGAAGCAACAATCAGTTGCCATGTCCTCTGCTGAAGCTGAATATGTTGCAGCAGCAAGTTGTTGTGCAAATGTACTCTGGATGAAAAGTCAACTCAGTGACTATGAAATTCAGTACAAGATGGTTCCCATCTTTTGTGATAACACAAGTGCAATTGCCATCTCAAATAACCCTGTTCTTCATCAGAGAACAAAACACATTGATATTAGATATCACTTCATCAGGGA
This sequence comes from Artemisia tridentata subsp. tridentata, assembly GCA_021014915.2. Lineage (NCBI taxonomy): Eukaryota > Viridiplantae > Streptophyta > Magnoliopsida > Asterales > Asteraceae > Artemisia > Artemisia tridentata. Next base: position 383,480,181 of record CP139503.1, read on the forward strand.
CCATGTCATGAATGGTGACATTGAATTACACTTCATTCCTACTGAATATCAGCTAGCTGATATATTCACCAAGCCATTGGATGAACCAACTTTCACCAGACTGAAAGCTGAACTAGGAATGTTGGATATTGAGAATCAGTCCACTGATTGACTCCATTCAAATATGTGTAAATTCTGAATCCCTGACTCAATGTGTTCTTCAGTGAGAAAGGTCATTGAACTTCAGGAACTAAACCCAAGTTCCTGAACCCTTAATCCTCAGGAATTAGACCCAAGTTCCTGAACCCTTGGTCTTCAGGAACTAAACCCAAGTTCCTGAACCCTTGAACCATCAGTGACTAAACCCAAGTCCTGACAATCAGGTTCACTGAATGAAAAGTCATTCAGGGTCCTCAAGAGACATTAAATACTGACTTAAATGCTCTAAGTATCTAGTTAGTAAATGTCCGAGGTTGGTAACTGAACTCATATTTAATTTAAGAATATTTGTTCTTTTTTGCCTTTCCGGCTTCCACCTCTGGGCCACCACATTCCCACTTGGCATTAAATGCCTCTCCAATCACATTACAGATATGTGATGACTCATCTCTGCAAATTACACTTTTGCAGAACTGCTCAACAGTTCACCTTGACTGTTGCGCCAAACCAGGGAAAAGTGGAGTGTTGGCATTAAATGCGGATCCCAAAACATTTTATTCAAAACAGTTTCCAAAAATTCTTTTTGAATAAATAAAATCCGCTTAATACCTAAAATACCCTCCACTTCACTTCCCTATAAATACCCCAACCAAAATAACAACACACACGTCTATTAGAAATTTTAAGCAAATTCTGCCCATTTTTTCTCTCCAAACTAATAGTGTGTGTTCTTAGGCTTTAGAAACCCAGAATCATTTGTTAACCCAGACCCACCAATACAAATGGATTCTTCTAATGCTATCACATACGCCCCTAATGTGGATTTCATATTAGAGGGCGTAGACCTCACAAAGAACAATGTGGTGGGAAACTTTTCCTATCCACAAAAGTTCCATGCCTACAAGAACGTTATGAAATATCTTCAAAACTGTTTTCTTGCAAAGGCATTTACCAAGACTCCGTCAGTCATCTACCATGACTACCTGAGGGAATTCTGGTGTACTGCTGTGGCTACTAGCCCAAAAGACACCAAAGAATCCATCATCACATTCACAGTGATGAATGGGAAAAGACCCCTTTCCCTGGATTACAACACCTTCATCAAGGCCACAGGTCTTGATTTTGCTGAGGCTTTTGAGCCCAATCCTACTGACCAAGAGGTCAAAGCAGAGTTGATATTCTTAGGACCTCATGACCCAAAACGTCCTAAGGAGTCCGCTGGAGCCTTATTAGAAAAGGCTCCAATTATCAAAACCTGGTTCCACCCAGTCTGGAGGATCCTGATGACATTCGTCATTCAGGTCCTTGGGGGGAATAAATCCTCCACTGAGCAATTGAACTCATCACAACAATTGATGTTGTTCAGTCTCTTGGAGGGTAGAAAAATAGATATCGGAGGTATTATCTTTCGTGACCTTGTTGCTAAGCTCTCAGGAAAATCTAGGCAAAAACACTTGTCTTATCCTAGGTTTATTTCGTGTGTGCTTCAGGACCTTCTTGGTTCTGACTATGTGAGGCCTAACGTCGAAGGTATGAAACCTGACGTCTTACATAAGACCAATTTCACTAGTGGCATCACTGAGGTACAACCCATTGCCCTGACTAACTACATGCTGGTGGTTATTCAGGGGGAGAACGTTGTTTCTCCAGTACCTTCACCTACAAAGAAGGTGAAGAAGACAAAGAAGGGTCAGTCCAGTAAGGTGGTTAGACCCAAACCACTCGCCACTGAGACTGATGCCAAAAACCAACTCAACCTTAAAAAGGGGTTGAATGTGGCCCAGACCTCTAAGACACCCACTACAGAGACCCCCTGACCACAAAACAAAGGCCAACGGAGGGCACTGAGAAATTATCCTCAGTGTCCTCGGGCAAACCCTTTCCACATGTTCCCACTGACATACACAAGTCTGAGGGATCAGGAACAACCACCCATTCACATTCCGATGAAGGAACTGACAAATCACAATCAGTTCCTGAGGGAGAAAAGGGTTCTAAATCCTCGGTGGGGCAGCACTACTCCACTGAGAAGGGGACCCATCACCAATCACATCCCGTTAATGTTCCTGAGAAATAACACTCAGGGTCTCAGGGAGTAAAGGTCCCTGAATCCCCAAAAGGGCAGTACAACCTTGATGGAAAGGAGGATCATCAACCATCACAATCAGTGCCACATGATAGTTCTGAAAAACACCCGTCAGGACTTGATGGTGCTCAGGGGGACAAAGACTCCGAGGGATATAAACCACCCGCTGATACGGAACCCATAACCACCTCAGGCGGATCCTTTCACTCAGGAACTGCCGCCAAAAGTCAGGCTGGGCAAACCTCCCAGTTATTATGACTAGTCAGGCTGAGCAAACACACTCAGTTATTATGACGGGGTCAGGTGCTGGCCACAATAAAGGTGAGCCCTGTTTTGAGGGGGAGCCGGATGCCCTGAAGGTTCCTTCTCTGGCTGATCTTGAAATCTTACTGAATGAAGAGTCAGAAGAGGAATTAGTGGAATTTGGTGATGAAGACGACGTTCTGGGTATTGAGGAGGAAATGGAGACTGATATAAGCCCTCCTCAGCACCTTGAACTACATCCATCTCCTCCTCCCCCTGAGGATCAACAACCCAGCTCCCCCACATCATCATCATCATCATCATCAGGTGCTTCTTCTCCCGCCACTCCTCAGTGGTTGGCAAAATATGATAACGTTCTTCCATTGACTGCAAGACAACTGGTTAAATTCCTTCGCAAAGCCAACGAGGGTCTTTACACTGAACTCACAAAAGAACAATGGAATCAGCACACTGAAGTGGCAGCCTCCTATGCCGACTTCAGGGCTTCTGTTGAAGAATCTCAGGAAAAAGTGCTTCAGGTCGCCAAACTGACTGACAAACAACTCGGCGACCTGAGAGAAACAATTGATGAAATGGGCATTGAATAGCACAAGGAACTCTCCAACATTCTTAAGGGTCTTGAATCTGTTCAAGAACAACTTGGAGATGATCCCATCCTGATCAAAAGACTGCATGAGTACATGGATACACTGAAGTTCACCTTTAATTCCATCATTGAGCTTCCCAAGCTTGTTCAGGGGGTGGATTTTAAATCTATCAGGTCGCAGCAAGATTATATTCAGCAGGCAGTCACTGATACCAAGGGGCACCTGGAAAGGATATCCTCAGCCTTTGATCAGCTCTCAATAAAACATAATGAGCTGATCGACCACTATACCTCCCATGTCACTGAACTTACCACAACCCAAAAGGCAATGGCGGCTGAAATTACGACCTTGAAGAATGAGTCATCAGAAACTAAAAAGATGGTCTCCAGTATCCTCACCATTCTTCAGGCCTCTCAAGTAACTCCTCCTCCTCAGTCAGCAGGTACATCCACTGAAGTTCCAATACCTGCTGAGGGGGAGAAAAATGATGAACCTATCCCTGATCCTTCTTCTACTATCGTGGTTGTCCCTGAAACTTCCACCAGTCAACCCCCTCCCATTGACAAAGGGAAGGGAATCATGGTGACTGAAACAAGCACTCCTCCTGAAGCACACTTGGTTAAGGTCACAAATGAAAGAAGTGCAGATCCTGATGCACCCTTTTACGTTGATTTGGAAGGATGGAAAAGGGTAAGTGACATTGATCTAGCAGAAACGACAACTCTCCTTGCCTACAAACTGATGGCGCTTAGAGTGAAGAGTCCTGAGAACGAGGAGTTTGTCAAGCTGCTGGAAAAGATGATGAATGAAAGACCTAACAAGGAGGTGTTAGTGTCTAAGAAGGCGAAACTTGAACTCATGGGTTATGTACAAGAACCCTGAGTATTTTGTACTTAGTTAGTTAGGACTTATAATGATATTAATAAGATGATGTTTTTATTATTTCAGTGTCCTTGTTTACTTTCTAGTGCTTTCAGTATGAGCAGAAGTCATTAGCTCACTCATTACTGATCAAAACACTTAGGAATAATTTATATCCAAATAGGGGGAGATTGTTGGGTCCATAAGTACCCAAGAATACGTAAAACAAGATTTGGACACAAATTAACTAAGTGTTAACTTAAACTGAGAAAAATTCAAGTCATTGAGAGAACAGTCTCTCAGTGAGTCATCTTCAGGATGCTTAAGGCGAATTCAAGAAGAAGGATTCACTGCTCAGGAAGGCGGTACTCCCTGAGTAGGACTTAAGCCAAAGAAGAAGATGATGGTTCAGTGAGTGTTGGACAAGAACTCACTGAACCCCAGTCTCCTCAACAACATTAAGTGATTGAAGACTGAAGAACTCAACGCCTGAAAGAAAGGCGGGAAGATCTGGGAAGAGTTTAAGATAAGATCAAATATTATCTTGTCAGGAAGAAACTTTCCCAAAGACGGCTAAAAGTCATGGAGTGTCAGACCAACCACTCCTAAAGACTTTATAGTCCATTCCTATTGGTTCTTGGAAATGACAATTACTGTTGTAATTGTCAGACACGCTTGCTTCAACAAGTTGTAGTTTTTTAATCACTTTTACTCTTTTATACTTGTGTATAAATAGGTTCGAAAGGAGAGAAGTTGAGTGTGTTTTGTACATTGAAAGCATAAACTTTTACAAAGCAACTTCTCTCCTACAAAGAGTAACGTATCCCTGAGATAGCTTAGTGGGTCGAATTGTTACCACTCAAAGCAAAGCTTGAGTTTAGATAGGAGACACCACCATACCTTGTCTATTCAATCCCAAGTGTTTGTTCCGCAAAACACTTGGGTAATAGATTCTTTGATTCATTTCTAATAAGAATTTAAACGTTGAAAAATACTTATGTGTTTTTACTTTTACGTTTCATTAATCTGTTAGAATTAATCATAACATTGTATTAGTCATTAACACGAATAGATTAACTTTCTAGTTAACTCTAAGCGTGTTAAGGGAACAACAAGTGGTATCAGAGCCTCTGGTTTATAAAATCTTTCAAAACTAACCAAGAGTGCTCAAGGTTTTTAAAACCAAGATCCTACTATGACTGATATTAATGTACCCCAGCTGGTCGATAAAAAGGGTGGCAGCTATTCTGCTGTTGCACCCAGACTAGAAGTTGGAAAGTTTAGCAAATGGAAAAAACGTATGATTTGCTATTTAACTGGTATGGAACCTTACTACATCACCTGTATCAGGGATGGCCCATTTGTCCCTAAGACTGCTGCAGGGCTAAACAAGCCTGAGGCACAATGGACCATTAATGAGAGGAGGGTGGTCAATCAAGACCAGCGCCTTAAAAGCATCCTTATATCTTGTCTTCCTGACGATATAATGGAATCAGTCATCAACTGTTTAACAGCCAAGCAAACTTTGGATGACTTGGTTAATAGCTTTGAGGGCCCCTCAGATACCAAGGAAAACAGGGTCATGGACCTGAAACTTGAGTATAATACTTTCAGGGCAAAAGACTCTGAAAGTCTCTCTCAGACTTATACAAGATACAAGACTTTGATAAACGAACTATCAAATGATGGTGTAGTATTATCTAAGCATGAGACAAATGTTGGCTTTGTCAACAGTCTCCCTAAGAAGTGGCTAAACTTCTCACAAGGCCTGAGGAATGCTAATCACATTCAAACCCTTGAGCTCCCTGAAATCTATGGGAAATTTGTCTATGAGGACAACTTGATCTCAAGGAGATATCCTGACTCAAAAGCTCTTGAGTCCAAAAAGGCCTTAACCTCCACACCCATATCAACTGCTTTTTATACTAATGGTGTTGTGCAGGACTTTCAAGAGGATTCTGAGGATGAAATTGATGAAAGGACTAGTGATGAGTACCTAAAAGATCTAAACTTGGAATTCCAAGAGAGGGCACTCCTTGCTAGTTCAAAATGTTTCATCAAAAGAAACCAGTCCAATTTTTCAAAAGAAAAAGCAAATGAAACCACTGAATGCTTTAATTGTGGTAAAAAGGGTCATTTTGCTAGGGACTGTTATTCTAAAACAACCTCAGAACCCTCTTACAAATTTTTCAGGAAATAGTTCCTCAGGAACTAGCAAGTTTCAACCTAGAATGTTTCAGTCGACCCAACAATTTCAAAACAAAGGTCAAAACGACTTTGAAGCAAAATATACGAAAGCCAAGGCTAAACTTACAATTCTTGAAACTAATCCCTCAATGTCTCAGGCTGCTCAAACACCTAAACCTGTTCAGGCAAAGAATAAGGTTTTAGTAGCTGAAGCTTATGACTGGGATGATGAAGAGGTCTCCTCAGATGAGGAAATTAGAGTGAGTGCACTGATGGCACTCTCTGAAGGTGATCAGGTGGTTGTTGGGAAAAGCAATGTAAGGAATGGAGAGTGGGTAAACATCACCATGAAGAAGGTAAACACTTTACTTTCTATGGATGATGATTCTGATAGGCAGTCTTACATGAATTATATTTGTGTAGATCTTAAATTTGTTAAGGAACAAAGGCTTAACATGTGTTCAAAATATAACAACATAGTGTCAGAATTGAATAAATGTATAGATGAATTGCTTGTACTAAAGCAAGCCAAACAAGAAACAATAACTCTACAAATTCAGAACACTGAAATTTTGAAACAAAACAAAGCCCTACAAACTGAACTTAACAAAGAAAAAGCTGTCATTCAAGGCTGGACCAAAAAGAACCCCAAGGTCTTTGACACTGTGGGATTAAGCTCTCAGAAAACCATTGGAATTGACTGGTATGTGCTTATTCACATACCTTTATTTGACCAAAACCGGACCTAAATAGACCAAAAACTAACCAATTATGCCAAATATTTCGTGTTTTTGTGTTTATGATTGTGCAGGGATGGATATCGAAAAAGGACAAGAAAATCAAGAGAAAACGACAACACGAGCACGAGAAATGGAAAAAAAGCATTTAAAGTCGAAGCCCACATGAAGCCCCGAGCATACCGATGGAAAGATCACGGGAAAAGGAGTCCAACGATACTAGCCACGCTCCATGAAACGGTTTGGTTTACCCTCGGCCCAAGTTCACAAGTTTATATACTTATTAACTAGCCCAGCCCAAAAGAAAGATAAAAGAAGTATGCTTCAAAGTATAAACACAAAAGGGCTTTTAGCCTAGTGGTTGGGTCGCTCATTCTCTATGCAAGAGGTCCAGGGTTCTAATCCCGTTGCTGGCATTGTTGATTTTTATTACCATCTGCTCGCAGCGAATTTACTAGTTTGCCCCTAATATGCCGTGCGAAATGACTGAAAAGCCCTTGGACGTGGGGCCCTGTTTTCTTGGAGAGGAGGAAAAGCTTCTTATATATTTTTTTGTTATCTTCATTCGTAAAAAGCAGATCTCGTTTTTTTTCATTCTTCTTTCTTTTCTTTTTTTTTTCTCTTTAGTTTTTTTTTAGTTTAGTTTAGATTTATTTTAAATAGTTAATCTTTGTAATAACTCTTGGTAATTTAAGGTATTAATCTTTATCTATTTCCTTGCATCTCTTATTAATTTCATGTTTTTATTGTTAAGTTTTATATTTTGTGTTTACCCACTTAATCTCTTATTAGATCTTTTTAATCACTCTTTTTATAAGCTTTCTTTTATAAAATCTCTACTTTTAGTCATTTAATTAATAAAGTTTGAATCTTTTTGTTTTAAAAGTTGGTTTAATCTTATCTTTTAACTAAAGTTTTAATCTTTTTACATTTTTAGTGTTAATTTAGTTTTAAAAATCAAGTTTTTATTATTTTTAAGAGTTTTAGTTATAAAAGTTGCAAACTTTATTATCCACATCCACTTAAACTTACATAAAGTCTCAAGCTTTTGAAGATTAGAAGATGATTATGGGTAAATAAGGAGTATTTTGGGTTAATTATGAGCTTTGGAGGGGTTTTTAGTTTAGTATGGTTATCGTCATCATTCTTGATCCATTCCGGGTGCTCTCTCTCCCTTTTCTTTACTTTCTTTTTGTTATGTTTATTGTCATATTTAGCTTTTTAAATGCTTTAGTTTAGATTATTAGTTTAGATAATTATGATTATGTTTGTTGGAGTTATTGTTGATTATAGCTTAGTTATTATGATTAGTGAGTAGATATATTATATGCTTGTTAAGTGTTGGTGGATTGTGAATAAAAGTGTGGAAACTTAGAAATTATTGACTTTTAACCTTTGGTTTACTTGGATTCATTTTTAGTAATTTTAACGGGCAAAAGCCGTTAAGGTAACTAATTATCAAACCAAGTAATTAAGAAGGTTGAAAATTAGTAATTTCCGGATTATTTGTAGATTTGACTAGTTGGTTATTTTAACGGGCAAAAGCCGTTGGGATAATTAATTATTTAAATCTACTAATTTTTACCTAGAAAAAGAATTGTTTTCAATATAAGCCAACCTTGTGAGACAATAATTTATTTTGACGGGTATTAATTAAAAAGGCTTAAAATGAATATTCACAATTAATGAGCTTTTCACCACTCTTGACAAGCATATCTTTTAATATCATATTCTTAGCTTAACTTTATAGTCATTAGTTGTAGTCTAATTTTAAAATATTTTAAAATAATTGTTTTAAAATAGTGTTTAATTTTTCTCTAAAAACCAAAACCAAAAATATTTGACAATCAAGCATTAAACAAAAGACATAACGTGATTTTCAATTCAAATCTCGCCGTGGAATACGACTCCGGAAGATCGAATTGTCATTTGTCCTCAAGTGACTATTTTATCTAACGGGAATACAAATTTAAAACTGCCCGCGTACTTACAACCGTATCAGTTTTTGGCGCCGCTGCCGGGGAGGTTTGACCGATTGTTACGTTGTGTTTGGCGTTCGTGCCTTGAAGATCCTTTCTTTTGAAAGTTTATTTTTTTAAAATTCTAAAATCCAAAAAAAAAATTAAAAATTCACGAAAACCAAAAATATTTTCCTTTTCTAAAAAATCTTTCAAAAATCCAAAAATATTGTGATTAATTTTCTTTAATATAAAAACCCAAAAAGATTTTCTTTTCAAAAATTTATTTTCCTTTTTCTTTTATGTTTCTCAATTATAAAAATTCAAAAATATTCTTCTTATTCCTCTTATTCGTTTGATTCTTTATCTCTTACCCTCTTATACCGTTTAATTCATATCTTCTTATCCTCTTAACCGTTTAATTCTTATCTTCTTATCCCTCATATTGTTTAATTCTCCAACATGTTCGATTCTTTCCCATCTTATCCCCATGATCCAAGGACCATGGAGGATTTCTATCATCCGACGCTCATTGGTAGAGGAGGACCGATCGCTCCAACAAACGATTTTGTTTTGAAAGATCATATGATTGAGTTTATTCAACAAATCTGCCAATACCATAGATTTGAAGATGAAGATACGAACCATCATTTAGACAAATTTCTATCGATCACTCAATTCTTCAAGCAAAACGGAGTTTCTCAAGATAACATCCGTTTGAATCTCTTCCCATTCTCTTTAACCCACGAAGCTGAATCTTGGTTTTACACTCTTAAAACCCATTCGATTCATACTTGGGAAGAGATGGCCCTCAAATTTCTTTCGAAATACTTTCCATATTCTAAAACGTTGCAGTTTCGGAAAGACATTCTGAATTTCCGGCAATTTTCCAAGGAATCAGTATTTGAAGCTTGGGAGAGATTCAAATATTTGCTGCAAAGATGTCCGGATCATAGAATTTTGCTCCTTGATCAAATCTTAACCTTCTATCATGGCATAAATATGATTGATCGAGACAAAATCATGTTGGCTGCCGGAGGCAATCTCATGCGGAAGACTCCTCAAGAAGCTTATGATTTAATCGAGAATATGACACAACATCACTATCAGTGGGATATTGGAGCCTTTTCTGAAGCCACCACTGTTTTGAGTAATCAATATTCCGATTACATTCCCGCTGAGATTGCACAAATTGGGGTCCTTGGCAATCACAAAAGCTATATAAATCAATATTGCCAGCAAGGACCAGGTCATCCTAACACTATCCACTTAACATACTCCGATGAAAGTGATGAGGATGAACCTCTTGATGAAGAGAAATCAGATGAGGACCCTTCAGATACCTTTTTAATGGGGGACAAGGAAGTCGAAATCAATCCTCTTAAGGAAATTGATGACCTTGTTCCAATCCCAAGGGTATCCGAGAAACCTTTCGATCTTCCTGATTCTACTTCCAAAACATTCGATATGACTATCACAAATCCTTTGTTTGATTTCGATTCTGAATTTACTCTAAATTCAGATAATCCTATCTTTGATATTCAGAACGAGGAGAGTGATGAGTCCGACACGGAGACCGATATGGACGAGGTGCACATTTATAGCCCACGAAGTACCGCACAAGTCCCACCTCCATATATCCTTCCGGAGCCCGTGTCCAAAAACGTACTTCATAAACGTGATTATTATCTCGAGGAGTTCGCCGATGAACTCGCTCACATTGATCCAATCCCACCGGAGGATAAGGACAATGACTTTGATTCTGAATCTAATTATACCTCTAGTCTGGGGGATTTCTCCGGTGAACTCTCTCATATCATAGCTCCGCCGGAGTATGATTGTTTCTATTATGATCTAGAGGGAGATCTTGACCCGGGAGGAGGTGTTCTTTATCATAAGAATTTGCTTGATGATAACATAATCCCAACCCTCCCTCCCGTGGTTTTTGTTGCTAATGAACATAAGAGCTTTAATGATGATATACAAGATCAGAAAAATGGTAATTTTGAGGATGCAGAATGGATCCTCATTGTGATAAAGATCTTTCTCCCTTTCTTCACCTATCCGGTGACTTCTCCTTTCTTTCATTCCTTCGGGAGTGAAGACACAATCTTTGACCCCGGCACCTCTCATTTTTTTAAGCCGTGGGTATCTCATCGGAGTGGAACTTTCATATGCTTCAGTATTTATTCAAATATCTTGAACGAAAGTCCGATGGAGATTATCTTTTCCACATGCTCCCCCAAGAACAAATGAATTCGGGGCGAGTCTAAGCTATACGACTCGTTACTAAACAAGCGCTTCGTGGGAGGCACCCCATGCTTATCCATCTATCTTCTTTTCTCTTTTCTAATATAGTGACGTGAGGAGGGCTTCCTCTTCCATATTTTGTGTTTCGTGTTTTCTGTGATGTGTCCAGGATTTGCCCGAATTATGAAGACTCTCGTGTTCGTGGTTTTGTCTTCTCTCCACTCGAGTTTCGTCATTTGTTGCTCATCTATTATCCTTAATCTTATCGTTTAACATTTATCTTTTGGCATAATTAATAAACGGCCTTAGATTTATGTAGGAGAACCCTTACCTTTAAGACATTGAGGACAATGTCTCGTTTTAATCTGGGGGGTGATCTTTCGATTTGATTTTGCCTTGCATTCTTTGCTGTTTACTCATGCAACCCCGTTTTTCCTCCAAAAATTTGAAAAAATCCAAAAAAATGAGAAAATTTTAAAATTTTTTGCAAAAATATAATAAATTTTGACAATTTTGTTGACTTTCCGCTGGTGAGAGTAGGAATAAAATTCTGACTTGACCGGGCGTGTTGAGCCCTAGCTTGTCCCCTTAACCTTTTATAATCTATAAGCTTGTGCTAGTCTTTTATACAAGGAGCTATAAAACGCGAATTCTTTTTAAGAATTTGCAAGTTCCCATAATTGACTTTATATATGCATGGCTTGATTATTGGCTAAGCATTCGCGGATCTTATTATTTAAGATTTTAAATTTGCGAAGAACGAGAAATGATAGAGTTGTTTATAAGTTAGATTGCTAAACGTGGAGTAGTTGGTTCTCTTTAGAGCTCATCGAAGTTACTTGTGGCTTCTTGTTCCCATAAGCTTGTTTCACCCAATAATAGTAATCTATGAATAATTAAAGGTATTTTGGTTTTGGCGATAATTAGTTTTTATTTCTTCCTTAGAGAATTCTTGCTTATGAAAGTTGGGTACACATCAAGGTACTGTCAGTGTTACGGTGTAATAGACTATTCCATCTTGCCGGCTCGCAACCGATGTTGGGATTGTTATAAAAGCCGTAGGACTTGGGGTTTGGCAACACAAATAATTAATGAATATGATAATGTATAATAATAATCCAAAGCCATAAAAAGTTTTCTACATCTTGCCGGTTCGCAGCCGATGTTGTAGACTTCTAATAAAGGCAGAGGAATAATTCCAAGGTCATAATAGACTATCACATCTTGCCGGCTCGCAACCGATGTTCTGATTGTTATAAAGGGCCAATGATTAAATACGTTAATGTGCTTGAATATGTAGATAAAGTGTTATAATGCCAAACTTCGACTCCGGGGGTATCCTAATAAAAGCTTCTGTCTCTGGACTCGTAGATGAGTTGTTTCGGTCGTATATAAAAGGGATATCCTCAAAATCGTGTTAAATCAGAGACCTTGATGTGGACCTCATTTTTGTATGCAACGGTTTTTGAGGGAAAGATTGGAAACTACTTAGCGTCTAAACTAGGTATCTTTATCGGAATAAAAAATTATCGAAATGAGAATTTGAAGAAATTCATTTCTCACCAAAAATAAAATAAATAGAGGAAAATAGGAATTTGGGAACAAGAAGTAACACACATTTAGCTTTTATGGGTAGTGTCGGCAATCTAACTTGTAAATGACAATGATTTCGTTTTTAAGCTTAGTTTGGGGACTCGTGAAAAATCAGGAATGACGAATTTTATCCGTATGGTCACTTCTTTATGAGTAGTGTTTCCTACTCGTTGACCCTAAAAGTTGTCGTGAGATAATGATTGTCAACAAAGCCGTCACATGATTATGAGAAAAATACAAAAATAGAATAAATGGAAAATCGGGGAGTTTTTAGAACTTAAGATTTCTCAATCTCTTTTAAAAATTTTGCTACTTTTCAAAGTTAGTAAAAAGATATTAGAAATTTTTGGATTTAAAAACGTGTTTTTATAACATTGCATGAGGACACAGCAATATTTTAGTCTGGGGGAATTTTGGTATGTTCTTATTCACATACCTTTATTTGACCAAAACCGGACCCAAATAGACCAAAAACTAACCAATTATGCCAAATATTTCGTGTTTTTGTGTTTATGATTGTGCAGGGATGGATATCGAAAAAGGACAAGAAAATCAAGAGAAAACGACAACACGAGCACGAGAAATGGAAAAAAAGCATTTAAAGTCGAAGCCCACATGAAGCCCCGAGCATACCGACGGAAAGATCACGGGAAAAGGAGTCCAACGATACTAGCCACGCTCCATGAAACGGTTTGGTTTACCCTCGGCCCAAGTTCACAAGTTTATATACTTATTAACTAGCCCAGCCCAAAAGAAAGATAAAAGAAGTATGCTTCAAAGTATAAACACAAAAGGGCTTTTAGCCTAGTGGTTGGGTCGCTCATTCTCTATGCAAGAGGTCCAGGGTTCTAATCCCGTTGCTGGCATTGTTGATTTTTATTACCATCTGCTCGCAGCAAATTTACTAGTTTGCCCCTAATATGCCGGGCAAAATGACTGAAAAGCCCTTGGACGTGGGGCCCTGTTTTCTTGGAGAGGAGGAAAAGCTTCTTATATATTTTTTTGTTATCTTCATTTGTAAAAAGCAGATCTCGTTTTTTTTCATTCTTCTTTCTTTTCTTTTTTTTTTCTCTTTAGTTTTTTTTTAGTTTAGTTTAGATTTATTTTAAATAGTTAATCTTTGTAATAACTCTTGGTAATTTAAGGTATTAATCTTTATCTATTTCCTTGCATCTCTTATTAATTTCATGTTTTTATTGTTAAGTTTTATATTTTGTGTTTACCCACTTAATCTCTTATTAGATCTTTTTAATCACTCTTTTTATAAGCTTTCTTTTATAAAATCTCTACTTTTAGTCATTTAATTAATAAAGTTTGAATCTTTTTGTTTTAAAAGTTGGTTTAATCTTATCTTTTAACTAAAGTTTTAATCTTTTTACATTTTTAGTGTTAATTTAGTTTTAAAAATCAAGTTTTTATTATTTTTAAGAGTTTTAGTTATAAAAGTTGCAAACTTTATTATCCACATCCACTTAAACTTACATAAAGTCTCAAGCTTTTGAAGATTAGAAGATGATTATGGGTAAATAAGGAGTATTTTGGGTTAATTATGAGCTTTGGAGGGGTTTTTAGTTTAGTATGGTTATCGTCATCATTCTTGATCCATTCCGGGTGCTCTCTCTCCCTTTTCTTTAATTTCTTTTTGTTATGTTTATTGTTATATTTAGCTTTTTAAATGCTTTAGTTTAGATTATTAGTTTAGATAATTATGATTATGTTTGTTGGAGTTATTGTTGATTATAGCTTAGTTATTATGATTAGTGAGTAGATATATTATATGCTTGTTAAGTGTTGGTGGATTGTGAATAAAAGTGTGGAAACTTAGAAATTATTGACTTTTAACCTTTGGTTTACTTGGATTCATTTTTAGTAATTTTAACGGGCAAAAGCCGTTAAGGTAACTAATTATCAAACCAAGTAATTAAGAAGGTTGAAAATTAGTAATTTCCGGATTATTTGTAGATTTGACTAGTTGGTTATTTTAACGGGCAAAAGCCGTTGGGATAATTAATTATTTAAATCTACTAATTTTTACCTAGAAAAAGAATTGTTTTCAATATAAGCCAACGTTGTGAGAAAATAATTTATTTTGACGGGTATTAATTAAAAAGGGCTTAAAATGAATATTCACAATTAATGAGCTTTTCACCACTCTCGACAAGCATATCTTTTAATATCATATTCTTAGCTTAACTTTATAATCATTAGTTGTAGTCTAATTTTAAAATATTTTAAAATAATTATTTTAAAATAGTGTTTAATTTTTCTCTAAAAACCAAAACCAAAAATATTTGACAATCAAGCATTAAACAAAAGACATAACGTGATTTTCAATTCAAATCTCGCCGTGGAATACGACTCCGGAAGATCGAATTGTCATTTGTCCTCAAGTGACTATTTTATCTAACGGGAATACAAATTTAAAACTGCCCGCGTACTTACAACCGTATCATTGACCCTCTTATGGTTGATCCCAATGTGAGTCACAGTGAATTAACCTTTGTTCCAGCTGGCATATCTTTTGAGCAAGAAATGCTTCCCAAATCTAATGACTGGATTGTCAGGGACAACCCAGTCAGTAAGTTACCAAACTTTGAGACTGGAAAGATCTTGCTTCCTGAAAGTCAGGCTTTGAAAAATATGCTTGGACTTACTGAACAACTCAGTAAGCTTGAACTCACTGAACAACTCAGTAATACTGAGTCTGTGAATGAGTCTGAATCAGAATCATACCCACCACTTCCTCCACTGAATACCCTTCAGGGTGCTGCACCAAACTTAGGCCTCCCACCTATGGTCTTCTCACCACACTCTCCAAAGGAGAGATCAGGAATGGGAACAACCATCCTGAAGAGACCAACCCTTGAAGTCTCAGTAAATACTGATGACTCATCAACTTCAGTCCCTTCTGAAGTAACAACCCAAAGCCCTGATTCAAAATTTGATCAGTTGGTTGAAATGGTCAGGAAGCTGGGAGAGAAGATTGCATCTTCTGAGAAACCTTCTCAATCCAAGAAGGAACAAAAACCAGCTTCCTCAAAGACCAAACCCAAACCCACAAAACCCCTGAAAAGATGTGAACTGTGTAACTATACCAATCATATCACTGATGATTGCTATAGAATTCTTTATTGCATGATTTGCAAAAAAAATGATCACAGGACCTCTGATCATAAAACACATACAGTCACATCAAACATGGCAAGTCTTAAAGCTCAGTCTATAAACTATCCTTCTGATTCTAAACAGAAACAGAAACAAAAGGCAAAGCCCTTTGCACCTTGCCCTCACTGTGGGTTCAATGTACACCATCCTAAGGATTGTCAAATTGACAATTGTTGTGAGAATAGTGGAAGTTCCACTCATAACACCTCAGGACGTGGTAAGGCCATTCAGGCCAATAGAGGTATGACAAAGTCAGCCTCTCAGTCCATTGAGTCTACATCAGCAATCAAATGCATAATATGTGGTAGCTCAGTCCACTCCACCACTGACCATAAATCACTTGAAAATGTTAATAAGACCCTCAAAGCTAAGCCCTCCAAGAAGTGGAGTCCTAGAAAGAACTGACCCAGTTTACTATTTGTGCAGAAACATGCCAGAGATCCTGTTTGGCATCTTGATAGTGGATGTTCAAGGAGCATGACTGGTGTGAAAGAGTATCTGCACAAGTATGTGGATGAATCAGGACCCAAAGTGATATTTGCTGATAACTCATCATGTCTCACTGAAGGTTATGGTTCAGTAAACTGCAATGGCTTAGTCTTTACTAGGATAGCTTATGTAAATGGTCTAAAATACAATTTGATAAGTGTCAGTTAACAATGTGATGCAAAATACATAGTTCAGTTTGATGATAAACAAGGAATCATCTTCAATGCGAATAAGGAAGTTGTCCTTATTACACCAAGAAGACATGATGTTTATGTGTTAGACATGTTGATAGAGCGTGATGTGTCGTTGCGGTTTAACAGTATTAATGCCTACTCAAGTTTTAAATTTATATTTAGCCGACTTATCAATAACACACACATTTAACGAGCAGTGTACCCGGTCAGTATGAATATAATGGTAAGTAGAGTGTCGATTACTAAGAGTGGAACGTATTATCTAGTTATTCTAATCAGTATTTTAATATCCTAAGTTAGCTATACAACCTAATCTAACGCAAGGGGGTTCAGCCTGAGAGACTGGCACGGTTTGGTTATGATTAAATAGAAACTAAGCTAATGAGCACGAATCAGCGATTAGCACACACGTACACAGATAGATACTTGAGACAATAAGAAGACTTGTCCTGATAATTAAGTAGCTTGTCACTTGTTTTATTGCTAGTTTTATATGAAGTGTATATAATTAAACCTTTCTCGTTGGCTCTAATCTTATCGGCAATTAAACCCTTAATGATTACTTATGTCTATCCCACTATCCTAGAATATTGAGCATTTGTGATGCCCACGTTTCGTATACGCTAGAATAGATAGGCGAGGAAGGGGCATGGCGACCCAAGCAATGCTCAGCTAGACACAGAGGTTATCAATGCACTAATAAAAGTCACCAAAGACATCAACATATAAACTTTAATTAATGGGAAAGCAATTTTAAAGGGTGCGCATGATTTTCCGTAGTCACATGACGTCGGCCCATCAATCCTGATGAATTAAAGTGTACTAATACAATAAAACAAAACTACTTAATGAATTGAATACATGCAGGACCTTCTTACAGCTCTTGTATCTTCGTTCAGGGTGTGTCTTGTGCTGCTAATACGTCTGAATTCGTCTGGTATCTTGCACTGTTCAACTAAGCTCTCGAAATTCGTCTGGCCTTGGGGTATTTATAGTTTATGTCTGAGGGTTAGATGCGGCGCATAGGATAAGTAGATGCGGCACATTGACTTAACTTCGCGTGGGGTCCAAGATTAATATATTCAGGAATATTCGTACACCGCCTTAAGATACGGCGTAACTCCATTTCTCTATGCGGCGCATGTCCTTTGCTGTCTTGGATTGTAACTTGTGAAATCTTGATAGTGATGCGCCGTATGTAATAAGTATGTTGCGGCGTATCTGGAGCAGAATGATCTTGATCTTGTACATTTCAGTAGACTCTTAACATCTTGCTTGTTTTGCTCCATAATTAGTCCAAAATCGCCAAGTTTCACATAATACTTGTTTTTACCTTAGAATTACAAAAGTAAACATTAACGTATCAATTCTCATATATAATATAATAAAACAAGTCAAAAAATAGGATAAATGATGATAATAAAATGTACTTATTTGAGTTCATCAAATATCCCCCCACTTGAACTTTACTTGTCCCCAAGTAAACCTTAGAATAAATCTTATGAAAATGTATCCTAAAAGATATTAGGATTTATTTTTATATTTAAGCATGTATTCGTTTTGTCATAATTGCACAACCAAACACTTAACGAATTAGAAATAAAATAAAATATTTTGATAAAAGCAAATCTAATCGTTTAACTGTACAGTCGTGACGAATATTCTATCATAAGCTTGGCAAGTATACGCATCTCCCCCACTAAAGCCAAGGAATAACAAGTCTAAAGCGGTAAAAAGGGTTTGTTGGTTAAGGGTTGATCATCCTTTTTAATCTCTATCGATCTCACATTCCAGAAAAGGCGACAAAATCACAAATACATGATCGAATCCACGACCACGATACTTGCAATTGCTCAAATCCTTAACTCGAATAGGCTAAAGATAGGACCAAGTAATCTTCACCAATAATATTATATCAAAAAGGGCGACAAAATCATAAATACATAGCCGAATCCACGACTACGATACTTAAGATTGCTCAAATCCCTAATCTCAATAAATCAAAGGTTTGGATAAAGAATGATATAGGGTATGGATAATATTTGGGATACAAATTGGTGTAAAATGAAAAATAAACAAAACAGATAAATTAAAATCCTAAGTGCGGTAAATTACTTTCCCAACCATCCCATGAATAAGACTCATATCATTGAATAACTCACGCTTTAACACTTGAAACACACGCTTTAGGTAGACACGAATTATACTCAACAAGATCTCAATCAAAGAATAAACCTAGTTGGCGTTCCCATAACGGCCAACTCCCATTCAATCCATAAATATAATATACAACAAATAGTGGTGATATCGCCCATGATGGAGCGTGATGTGTCGTTGCGGTTTAGCAGTTTTAATGCCTACTCAAGTTTTAAATTTATATTTAGCCGACTTATCAATAACACACACACTTAACGAGCAGTGTACCCGGTCAGTATGAAGATAATGGTAAGTAGAGTGTCGATCACTAAGAGTGGAACGTATAATCTAGTTAATCTAATCAGTACTTTAATATCCTAACGCAAGGGGGTTTCAGCCTGAGAGACTGGCACAGATTTGTTTGCAATTAAATAATAAAATAAACCAATAGGCACGAATAAGCAAGTAGCACACACGTACACAGATAAATACTTGAGACAATAAGAGGGCTGTCCTTATGATTAAGTAGATTGTCACTTGTTTTATTGATAGCTTTATATGAAGTGTATGTAGTTAACCCTTTCTCGTTGGTCCTATTCTTATCGGCGAGTAAATCCTTAATGATTACTTATGTCTAAAAGTTATTCCTAAGTGATCAATTTAGTAATAACCGTGGGAGCCACATTATTTTCCGCAGTCAAATGCCCGCAAGCCACTAATAAACACAGAGGTGATCAATGCACTAATAAGTAGTAACCAAAGACATCAACATATAAACTTTAATTGATGGGAAAGCAAGTATTAAAGGGAGTGCAATCTTTCGTTGTCACATTACACAAGCCACCAATCCTGATGAATTAAAGTTTGCTAACACAATAAAACAAAACTACTTAATGAATTAAACACATGCAGCACCTTCTTACAGCTCTTGTATCTTCGTTTGGTGTGTCTTGTGCTGCCTCCTTGACTGAATTTGTCCTAGGGTTCTGCTGCTTCGGTCTTCGAATCTAATATATTCCTCTCGAAATTCGTCTGGTCTTGGGGTATTTATAGTTTCTGTCTGAGGGAAGATGCGGCGCATCTAGTAAGTAGATGCGGCGCATTGACTTAACTTCGCGTGGGGTCCAAGATTATAATATTTAGGAATATTCGTACACCGCCAGAAGATGCGGCGTAACTCCATGATTAGATGCGGCGCATGTCCTCTTGTATCTTGGATCGTATCTGGTGATATCTTAATAGAGATGCGCCGTATGTAATGAGTAAGATGCGGCGCATCTGGAGCAGATTAGTCTTGATCTTCTTCATTTCACTAGACTCTTAACTTCTTGCATGTTTTGCTCCATAATTAGTCCAAAATCGCTAAGTTTCACCAAATGCTTGTTTTTACCTGAGAATTACAAAAGTAAACGATTAAGTATCAATCCTCATACATAATATAGTAAAACAAGTCAAATTAATAGGATAAATGATAGTAATAAAATGTACTTATTTGAGTTCATCAAATATCCCCCCACTTGAACTTTACTTGTCCCCAAGTAAACCTTAGAATTTCTCTTATGAAAATGTATCCTAAAAGATGTTAGGATTTATTTTTATATTTAAGCATGTATTCATTTATTTCATAATCACACAACTAAACACTTAACGAATTAGAAGTAAAATAAAATAAGTTGATAAAAGCAAATCTAATCGTTTAACTGTCCAGTCGTGACGAATATTCTATCATAAGCTTGGCAAGTATACACATCTCCTCCACTAAAGCTAAGGAATAACAAGTCTAAAGCGGTAAAAAGGGTTTGTAGGCTTAAGGGTTAATTATTCTCTTTCACTATCGATCTCAAATTCCAGAAAAGGCGACAAAATCACAAATACATGATCGAATCCACGAACACGATACTTGCAATTGCTCAAATCCTTAACTCGAATAGGCTAAAGATAGGTCCAAACTTCACCAATAATAATATATCAAAAAGGGCGACAAAATCATAAATACATAGCCGAATCCACGACTACGATACTTAAGATTGCTCAAATCCCTAATCTCAATAAATCAAAGATTTGGTTGGATAAAGAATAATAAAGGGCATGGATAACATTTGGGATATAAATTGGTGTAAAATGAAAAATAAACAGAACAAATAAATTAAAATCCTAAGTGTGGTTAATCACTATCCCAACCATCCCATGAATAAGACTCATATCATCGAATAACTCACGCTTTAACACTTGAAACACACGCTTTAGGTAGACACGAATTATACTCAACAAGATCTTAATCAAAGAATAAACCTTAATTGGCGTTCCCATAACTGCCAATTCCCATTCAATCTATAGATATAATATATAACAAATAGTGGTGATATCGACCACTTAATACAAAACTTTACATAAGTTGGTTAAAACAAACTTCCAACTTTTCTTTCTTTCTTTTTCTTTTCTTATTTTTTCGATTTTTTTTTTCAAACATAAACATAGATGTGTAAAATTTCACCACATCACTATAATGATAATTCTGGATAATTTTTCCATACTTTTCATACTTCAGAAATAACGGTAATAGTGAAAGTAGTAAACACACGAAAAATAAACTCAAAGATATACAATATTTACTTTCACTCCAATTGCATTGTGCAATTTCCCGAACTAACCAAAGATAATGAATTACGCACGCGAACACAGGTAATGTAAGGAAACACACTTTGCCTATAGCAATTAACCAACCACGGATTCTAATCTACAGGGTAGGCTAAGGTGTAAGGGTGTAACGAAACATTTTAAACATAGGTGTAAGAAACGAAAGGAATGGCTCTGAGTGTTTTTCTAGGGGTATCTTACTCTAAAAATGAGAGTAACAAAAGGGTTTATACGGGGGTTAACTAACCAGTGTAGTTAGTTAATAACACATAACATATAATAGGCTATTTGGGTGTAATCCTAGAATTTTACCAATTTAGACAAGTCATTCCAATTATATAAATATAATACTTATTATGGTGGTCTCGAATAGTATACAAGCCAAGTTCTAAAGTTTACAAGTCACCGGCACACTCATAGATTTGTGAATTTTGAAAAATCACAATTTTTGAAAATAACGTCATGTGTGCAGCTATGCAACTTAGATCTTAAACAAAAACATGCTAAAAATTTTTAAGTTTGATATATTAAGCACATTTTAAGCATAATTTTTGAAAAAGTTTAGGACAAGTAATTGTTAAGTGTTCTAATTCTCCAATCCCCCCACTTAAGTTAAACAACGTCCTAGTTGTTTGTATAAAAGGTTAAAAACTGGAAAACAAAAGAATTAGAACAGGAAAACTCCCCTGAGATTTGCTCGGTATGATCCTCCATTTGATAAGAGCAAAAATCATCTTTCTTGTGGATGAGAACGTTAAAGCTTCATACTTGATGTATCCACAGGAAATCCAGGAAACTATAATACCACCAACACTTTAAAACACACCCAAGATAAGAAAGGTTCAAACTTGCATAATACATTAGTAGTTAGGAAAAATAAAATTTAAAAATTAAAACTGAAAATCATCAGGTCAGTCGATGCGCCGTATCTTATGCAAGAAGATACGCCGTATCGAGCCTGGAATTAATACGGATCAGAATAAAGATGCGCCGCATCCTTAACCAGGGATGCGCCGCATTAAAATAAACTGATAAATAGTTTTAAAGTCGAAAATAAAAATGCAGAAAAATAAAATAGGATATGACCATTGCAGGAGATGCGTCGCATCTCAGAATTGAGATGCGCCGTATCCTCATGCGGGCCTGACTGACTCGACACAGAAAACAGAATAATAAAAAGATAAATCCGGGTTGTCTCCCGGTAAGCAATTGTCTTTATTCCAGAGTCTTCAAGTTAGACTCACGTTCAGCTCTTCATTAAGTCCTTGTCACGGTCCATCCTTCTTCCTTCATTCGAAAGATGTTCCCGTATAGCTCCGCAACGTTTTCTTCCGTTCGACTTAATCTAATATAACTCTTGGTCTTTACTGCAACATATTCCTCATCGGGTCCCAAAGAGTATTTGATGATTTTAAATTTCTCAGTAATCATTGCGGGTGGCTTATTGTAAGGGATCCCAAGTAGTTGACATTTTCTTTTGGTGAATTCTTCTTCGTCCTTGTCAACAAACTTAAAATAAGGATCCTTAATCAAATAGTCATCTAATTCCTCAATCAACGACTCATTATTATTATCATCTTGAATCGCCTCCCATTCTCTTTCCAAATCATATTGTAACCGTCGACTAAGCTTCGTGAAATCATCAAATTGTTCATGCACCCATTCCCAGAAAGTAGTATTCGATGTTCCTTTGAGTCCTTTCAAGCGTTCAATTCTACCCTTTTCTTGCAAAGCCTCCGCTTTTTGTGGGCAGTCTTCAACATTATCGTACCACTCATAATCTTCAAAGGTTACATCGTTTCCAACCCGTTTCATCCCAATTATACTTCCCCCATTACAGGTTCCGTCACTTTTATAATCACAGGTCGGCCAAACACTACTCCCGTCCTTGAAAACGAAGGGTGTACAAGTGTGATTAATGTGCTCAGATTCCCATGGTTTATCCCAAACCCATGGTACTTGGTCATTCCATTCATAGTACCAGGTGTTTTTGAAATCGTCATAAGTCTTACATCCTGGTAGATCTCCAGTAAGCACATCATCGTCGACTCGAAGAAGGTAGTTAAATTCCTTGAACTGCTTGCACAAGGGTGTCTCATAATCGAACACATCAATGTCAATTTTGAATAATTCTTCAATGCCTTCATTGATTGTTGAATCATGAAGTGACGACCCATAATCGCTTTCTACTTCTTCATCTTCTCCTCTCATCCAATATACCCATAATGCATCCTTAGTAGCTCGATCCATACTCTTATGGTTATTAAACTTACTAGCCAACCACTCTGAAAAATCAACATCGTTAGGATCGTGGTTAACGTCAAAGCAAGCCTTCCCAATCATATTCCTTCTTATCTCCATGAACTCGTTAAATTGCTTCTTAAAACTCCGTGTCGACCATGAAGTCATAATCTGCTTGACTTCATTTGCAGGGGCGAATTCCGGACTACCATATTTAAGTTCTAGCCAATCATTGAGGGAGAGATCAATCAATCGTACCAACCTGCCATGAAATAGTAACTCCGCCAAAGCATAAATTCCATCATTGTCCAGATATTTCTCATTTAATCCCCAGTACTGCTCGGAATATGGCATGTAAGAGTTTTGGGTATTGCCTCCACCACAGCTTTCGTTGCTTGAATCCATGTATGCAAGATAGAATTTCCCATCATCTTCTTCGATAGTAGTCCAGTTCAATCCTTTGGATTCAATGATAGGCCATAAGAGCGACAATTCCTCTCCAGTGTACCTCACAAATACATCATAAGAAAACACCCCTTCGTCAATGTTGCACAAACGCATGAATTCCTTAAAAGCAGCTTCAAGAGGAGTCTCCCAAAAGAATAAATCCGTATCAATCATGAGCACATTGAAGTTGACATCATCAAAAACCTTCACATCGAATGAATCCGAAAGCAAGAGTTCCTTAGCAAGATATCCGTTCACTGAGATGTCTTCCATAGCAAAACCTGTCATCATAGGTAAAATCATCAGTAGGATTTGTTCGCTAGAAGAGAAATTAACGAATATAGAAACGGATATAAGAATACAAATTTCTGATGTCTGCACACGATGCGCCGTATCCAAAAAGTTGGATACGCCGTATCTTATAATCGTTAAAATTTAATCAGACTTTATCCAGAAAATAGATACGCCGCTTAGAATTTATGAATGCGCCGTATCGAATTAATTAATCAAAAATCGATATTTATTAAAAATTAAATACGTCGTATTAACGAAAGTTAATGCGCCGTACTTTCGTTATGTTTAAAAATACGAGATTTTTGATTCAGAGGATACGCCGTATCGACAGAGATCGATGCGCCGTATCTGTTTAATAATTCGAAAACTGTTTTAAATTAAAATAATAGATACGCCGTATCTGCGAAAGCAGATGCGTCGTATGGCGTTAATGTTTAGAAAAAAATTTTTTTTTATCAAAAGCAGATACGCCGTATCTGCAAAAGCAGATGCGTCGTATTACTTTATCGCTTAGAGAAAAAAAAATTTCTTATTAAAAACAGATACGCCGTATCTTGGGGAAAAGATGCGTCGTATCGAATTAATTAAACGCGTTGTATTTAAAAAAATTAAACGCAATACGCCGTATCTGAGAGATCAGATGCGCCGTATCGTTTGATTTAGCACAGTACAACGATAGCAGAACAGAAAAAATACGAAAAATAAAAACAAATAAAAACACACAAACAAAATAAGCACAAAAACAAAAATAAAAGCAAACAAATAACACACAAAACAACAAATATGCAAAATAATACAATGATGCAATTAATCTAATAAAAAGAAAAACCTAATTAAAATACTAATCAAATTAACAGATAATAACAATTCACTCCCCAGCAACGGCGCCAAAAACTTGATGGAGCGTGATGTGTCGTTGCGGTTTAGCAGTTTTAATGCCTACTCAAGTTTTAAATTTATATTTAGCCGACTTATCAATAACACACACACTTAACGAGCAGTGTACCCGGTCAGTATGAATATAATGGTAAGTAGAGTGTCGATCACTAAGAGCGGAACGTATTATCTCGTTATTCTAATCAGTACTTTAATATCCTAACGCAAGGGGGTTTCAGCCTGAGAGACTGGCACGATTTGTTTGCAATTAAATAATAAAATAAACCAATAGGCATGAATCAGCAAGTAGCACACACGTACACAGATAAATACTTGAGACAATAAGAGGGCTGTCCTTATGATTAAGTAGATTGTCACTTGTTTTATTGATAGCTTTATATGAAGTGTATGTAGTTAACCCTTTCTCGTTGGTCCTATTCTTATCGGCGAGTAAACCCTTAATGATTACTTATGTCTAAAAGTTATTCCTAAGTGATCAATTTAGTAATAACCGTGGGAGCCACATTATTTTCCGCAGTCAAATGCCCGCAAGCCACTAATAAACACAGAGGTGATCAATGCACTAATAAGTAGTAACCAAAGACATCAACATATAAACTTTAATTGATGGGAAAGCAAGTATTAAAGGGAGTGCAATCTTTCGTTGTCACATTACACAAGCCACCAATCCTGATGAATTAAAGTTTACTAACACAATAAAACAAAACTACTTAATGAATTAAACATATGCAGCACCTTCTTACAGCTCTTGTATCTTCGTTTGGTGTGTCTTGTGCTGCCTCCTTGACTGAATTCGTCCTAGGGTTCTTCTGCTTCGGTCTTCGAATCTAATATATTCCTCTCGAAATTTGTCTGGTCTTGGGGTATTTATAGTTTATGTCTGAGGGAAGATGCGGCGCATCTAGTAAGTAGATGCGGCGCATTGACTTAACTTCGCGTGGGGTCCAAGATTATAATATTCAGGAATATTCGTACACCGCCAGAAGATGCGGCGTAACTCCATGATTAGATGCGGCGCATGTCCTCTTGTATCTTGGATCGTATCTGGTGATATCTTAATAGAGATGCGCCGTATGTAATGAGTGAGATGCGGCGCATCTAGAGCAGATTAGTCTTGATCTTCTTCATTTCAGTAGACTCTTAACTTCTTGCATGTTTTGCTCCATAATTAGTCCAAAATCGCTAAGTTTCACCAAATGCTTGTTTTTACCTGAGAATTACAAAAGTAAACGATTAAGTATCAATCCTCATACATAATATAGTAAAACAAGTCAAATTAATAGGATAAATGATAGTAATAAAATGTACTAATTTGAGTTCATCAGCCCACTTAATACAAAACTTTACATAAGTTGGTTAAAATAAACATCCAACTTTTCCTTTTTCTTTTTCTTTTCTATTTTTTTATTATTATTATTATTTTTTTAACATCACCATATATGTGTAAAATTTCACAACTTTTCTATCACTATCTTTCCGGATAATTTTTCCATACTCTTCATACTTTCAGAAATAACTGTAATAGTGAAAGTAGTAAACACACGAAAAATAAACTCAAAGGTATACAATATTTACTTTCATACCAATTGCATTGTGCAATTTCCTGACTAACCAAAGATAATGAATTACGCACGCGAACACAGGTAATGTAAGGAAACACACTTTGCCTAAAGCAATTAACCACGGATTTTAATCTACAGGGTAGGCTAAGGTGTAAGGGTGTAACGAAACATTATAACAAAGGTGTAAGAAACGAAAGGAATGGCTCTGAGTGTTTTTCTAGGGGTATCTTACTCTAAAAATGAGAGTAACAAAGGGTTTATACGGGGGTTAACTAACCTATGTAGTTAGTTAATATCACATAACATATAAAGGCTATTTGGGTGTAATCCTAGAAATTTACCAATTTAGACAAGTCATTCCAATTATATAGATATTACTTATTATGGTGGTCTCGAATAGTATACAAGCCAAGTTCTAAAGTTTACAAGTCACCGGCACACTCATAGATTTGTGAATTTTGATAAGTTCACAATTTTTGGAAATAATGTTATGTGTGCAGCTATGTAATTTAGACTTTAAACAAAAACATGCTAAAAAATTTTAAATTTTGATATATTAAGCGCATTTTAAGCATATTTTGAAAAAGTTTAGGACAAGTAAGTGTTCTAATTCTCCAATCCCCCCACTTAAGTTAAACAACGTCCTCGTTGTTTGTATCAAAGGTTAAAAACTGGAAAATAAAAGAATTAGAACAGAAAAACTCCCCTGAGATTTGCTCGGTATGATCCTCCATTGTTCGTATAAGAGCAAAAATCAACTTTCTTGTGGATTAGAACGTTTAAGCTTCATAGATGATGTATCCACAAAAATTGCAGGAATCTATAATACCATTTAGACTTTAACACACCTGAGTTAAGAAGGTTCAAACTTGCATAATACATTAGTAGTTAGTAAAAATAAAACTAAAAAATTAAAATTGTAAATCATCAGGTCAGTCGATACGCCGTATCTTATGGAAAAAGATACGCCGTATCGAGCCTGGAATAAATACGAAATAAAATAAAGTAAAATAAAATATTAGAAAAATAAAAGATAGGATGCGTCGCATCTGTGTTACTGGATGCGGCGCATACAGTTAATAACCAGAATGGTACAGTTTGGTATAAAATTCATGTTCTCCTCGGTATATCTCTCGGGTTCTCTCGGTTACTCATGCTAAACTGAATGCCAGTCTTAATAAAGCATCAATGGAAACATAAACTGAAACATTAAATATAAACATGGTAGTAATAATTAGTATAGTCCCAAAAGAATAATAGTAATGTACGAGGAAACATGTCCGTAATCAAAAGATGAAAATGCAAAGAGTGGTCAAGCTGTAGGCTGGTCGGGAGTTACGTCATCTGTATGGGTTCCTGAGGTACTAGCTCCGTCAGTCCTGCGGCGAAGCCTGCGCTCGTATGTGGCCATCCCTCTGACATAAGCACCATCTGGGAGGTGGTGGCTGATCCCATGAAGAGCCATCACCCTACTGACACCGTCGACTAACCAGCTCGCATCTCTCCTCACTCCAGCAAGCTCAACTCTCTGTGCCTCGAGAGCCTCTCTCAATGACCTAACCTCTTGCTCCACTCTCTCGACTCTCTGTCCTACAGTGCAGGGAGCTGGTGGTGCTGGTGCCTGTACTTCCTCCTGAGCTGGAGCAGCAGCTGGGGCCGCCTGAGCATCCCCCTGCTCCGGCTCAGCAGGCCTAGGTGGTCCTAACGGTGCCCAGAAGTATCCACCCATCATCTCCTTGCATATCCCAAGCCTAGTCGCAAGATAGTCTGCATCCATACCAGGTAATCTAGCTACATCAATCGGTAGATCAGCAGGAATCTCATCACCCAATACCCCAAAGTGCCTAGCAAGTCGAGAGACAAAGTGACCCCCAGTCATCTGGCTCCTACTGTCTCTCCCTGGAGCTACTCTGTGTAAATAATGTGCCAAGAAGTGAGGGATGTTCACCACAGCTCCCTCGTCCATGCTCCGCAAAAGAAAAAGGTCCAAAGTAGTCACCTTCTCAGGTGACTGTCCCCTCCCGGCAATAGTCAGGGCTATCAGACGGTGACAAAGCCTCCTCATGGGCTCCCTAATCAGTGTGTATGAAGGAGTGGTGGTGGTCGAATCACCCCCAGATGAAATCTCAACCCAATAATCTCCTAACTCCCCACGATCCGGAACGACCCTTAAACTGTCACCCCAATAATCAGCAAAACCTGGAGATGTCATTTCCTCTGCAGTGTGCAACCCGAGAGCTAGTATGAACTGCCTCATAGAAATCCTTCACTCTAAACCACCCAGTCTGAATACCAAAGTATCGAACGTGTCAAGACCAAGATCTGTCTCCCTGTAGTGCACTGTACTGAAAAACTCCAACATCAAAACCTTCACCAACGGCTCCTCAATCCTAAACAACCTTTCCCAAGCGTAAGACTTGAATAAAACCTGCCCTTCCCCATCACTGTGTACCATCTCCAACCTAGTCCGTAACCTACCAGCAGCGTTACCCCCATCAATATGCCCGATGCTGTCAAAATCCAAAACTGGAACACTGAACACCTTCCTCTGATAAAACTTCCTAAGTCTAGGCATGTAATCATCAACGGCACCCTGTGTCAGTCCCATTGTTTCAAAACGGAGCCATGGGTGTCTACGGGCGGCAACTGGGAGATCCATTCTGAAAAATTCAAAACAGAAAATATTAGTGTTCTGTGAGTAGGAAGATGCGGCGTATTACAAAAGGTGATACGGCGCATAGGTCATGCGTCGCATCTAGGTATAACTGATATGGTGCAGATGGTAAAGACAGTAATACGCCACATAGATTAAGGGGATACGGCATATGGGGGATGCGTCGTATCTAGGTTAAGTAATACGGCGTAACAATGAAGTATTTAAATTGGAAATAGGTTGTTACGCCGCATCAATTAACCAAGATGCGCCGCATCTAGCAATATATCAGTATAAAATAAAGGGGTCAGGCATGTTTTCCAAGAATCTGGACCCGTGACGTAAACTCCCACTTAACATCACAGTTCCATTTTACCCATATATTAAATCTAAGAGTTCCTATAACCACAATATTTCATTTTCCCTCCAAAGCTCAAAAACAAATTTCCCGAACCCTAATTTTTGTTTAAATCAATTCGGTACCAAATTCAATGATTAGTCCAAAAATTAACATGGGGGAAATTATCTAGTCCTAGTTCTAATCAAATCCCCTAAACTTCTAAGCTCTAATCGAACTATATCATAAACCCTAATTTTTAGATTTAAACAAAATCAACTAGAATAATTACCTTATATTGTGATTAGGATTCGGTCTAGAGTTCGGATTAGAAGTTTGATTCGAGAAAAGAACTCAAATTAGAGGGTTTAATTTCGTCAAGAAGTGTGCGTTTTTACTGTGTGAATATTAGGGTAAAAAGTGGAAATCCGGTGCATCTCTTTCGTATTTATAGGGTAAATACGATGCGCCGTATCGCATAATTGTATGCGCCGTATCTTATCTAAATTCGTTGACTGGTCAATAAGTGTTAATTAGTCAGAGATACGGCGCTTAGAATACTAAGATCAGCCGTATTGTTGTGCTAGTGAACGAAATTTAAATAAGGAACGTACCTTGGCCTCCGCAACACATTTCCTTACACATCAAATCGGGGTAAAACGGTATACCATATGATATAAATAAATTCAAGATAAGAACAATAAGCATATCCGTTTTATTAATGATTATAATCTTCTTGTTTAGTGGATAATGATTTACTCCAAGGTTATGAGCAAATATCGCTTTAAGCTTACAAAATTGAGATTATATTCGGGAGAGGTTTCGTAGAGAACTCTCTATAAGGCTAGGTAAATTATTGTAGAGGATACCTGGAATTCTATTTCAAGAATTTTAAGATACTCAATGTTACCAGTACTGAATTCTCCTCCACTCTTGTCGTCTTATTACAGCCTTTCAATCATCAAGGTTTGATTACTCCAACTAGCGTCTCTTGGTTAGGTTCAGAATGTAATCTTCCATAGTGATGCTTAAGCCATCATTTATCCTGAAAGTAAACCAACTTGTGCACGAGAGTAGTGGAACGATCAAAGTGAATATCAAAAATCAACTATATTTATCAAATTAAATTCGTCGTATTAACAAAAGCTAATGCGCCGTATTTTCGTTACGTTTCAAAATACAAGATTTTTGATTTAGAAGATGCGCCATATCGATAGAGATCGATGCGTCGTATCTGTTTAATAATTCGAAAAACTGTTTTTAATTTAAATAGAAAATACGCCGTATCTGTTAAAACAGATGCGTCGTATGGCGTTAGGGTTTAGAAAAATTTCTTATTAAAAACACAATACGCCGTATCTTGGGGAAAGATGCGTCGTACTCGAATTTATTAAACGCGTTGTATTTTATAAAAATTAAACGCAATACGCCGTATCTATGAAAATAGATGCGCCGTATCGTTTGTATCAGCTCAATACAACGATAGCAGAATGCAGAAAAATAGAAAAACAAAAACAAAAACAAAAACAAAACAAACAAAAAGAAATAAAAATTAAAGAAAATAAAAACACACAAAAACAGAAAATATGCAAATAATACAATGAATGCAATTTATCTAATATATAACAGAGTTAGTGGTTAGAATCTAAAAATAAACTAAAAAGAAAAACCTAATTAAAATACTAATCAAATTAACAGATAATAACAATTCACTCCCCGGCAACGGCGCCAAAAACTTGATGGAGCGTGATGTGTCGTTGCGGTTTAGCAGTATTAATGCATACTCAAGTTTTAAATTTATATTTAGCCGACTTATCAATAACACACACACTTAACGAGCAGTGTACCCGGTCAGTATGAATATAATGGTAAGTAGAGTGTCGATCACTAAGAGTGGAACGTATTATCTAGTTATTCTAATCAGTATTTTAATATCCTAAGTTAACTATACAACCTAATCTAATGCAAGGGGGGTTCAGCCTGAGAGACTGGCACGGTTTGGTTATGATTAAATAGAAACTAAACTAATGAGCACGAATCAGCGATTAGCACACACGTACACAGATAGATACTTGAGACAATAAGAAGACCTGTCCTGATAATTAAGTAGCTTGTCACTTGTTTTATTGCTAGTTTTATATGAAGTGTATATAATTAAACCTTTCTCGTTGGCTCTAATCTTATCGGCGAGTAAACCCTTAATGATTACTTATGTCTATCCCACTATCCTAGAATATTGAGCATTTGTGATGCCCACGTTTCGTATACGCTAGAATAGATAGGCGAGGAAGGGGCATGGCGACCCAAGCAATGCTCAGCTAGACACAGAGGTTATCAATGCACTAATAAAAGTCACCAAAGACATCAACATATAAACTTTAATTAATGGGAAAGCAATTTTAAGGGGTGCGCATGATTTTCCGTAGTCACATGACGTCGGCCCATCAATCCTGATGAATTAAAGTGTACTAATACAATAAAACAAAACTACTTAATGAATTGAATACATGCAGGACCTTCTTACAGCTCTTGTATCTTCGTTCAGGGTGTGTCTTGTGCTGCTAATACGTCTGAATTCGTCTGGTATCTTGCACTGTTCAACTAAGCTCTCGAAATTCGTCTGGCCTTGGGGTATTTATAGTTTCTGTCTGAGGGTTAGATGCGGCGCATAGGATAAGTAGATGCGGCACATTGACTTAACTTCGCGTGGGGTCCAAGATTAATATATTCAGGAATATTCGTACACCGCCTTAAGATATGGCGTAACCCCATTTCTCTATGCGGCGCATGTCCTTTGTTGTCTTTGATTGTAACTTGTGAAATAGGATCACTGATGTATTTACTTGCATCAAGGCCTGATATCCAATTCTCAGTCTGCTTATGTGCCAGATATCAATCTGACCCAAGAGAGACTCATATCACTGCTGTGAAAAGGATATTCAAGTACCTGAAATGTACTCCAAACCTTGGATTATATTATCCAAAATGTTCAGGCCTTGATCTTAAAGGATACTCAGATTCTGACTATGATGGATGCAACATGGACAGAAAAAGCACCTCAGGCTCTTGCCAAATTCTTGGTGGAAAACTAGTCTGTTGGAGTGCTAAGAAGCAACAATCAGTTGCCATGTCCTCTGCTGAAGCTGAATATGTTGCAGCAGCAAGTTGTTGTGCAAATGTACTCTGGATGAAAAGTCAACTCAGTGACTATGGAATTCAGTACAAGATGGTTCCCATCTTTTTTGATAAAACAAGTGCAATTGCCATCTCAAATAACCCTGTTCTTCATCAGAGAACAAAACACATTGATATTAGATATCACTTCATCAGGGACCATGTCATGAATGGTGACATTGAATTACACTTTGGTATGTGCTTAAACACATACCATTTCTCGACCAAAACCGGACCCAAAATGACCAAAAACCCGACCAAAATGCCAAATATATTGTGTTTTTGTGTTTTTACATATGCAGGCACGGATATCGAAGAAAAGGACAAAATCAAGCAAAGAACCGGGAAACCGAGCACGAGATATGGAAGTGTTATTTTTAGCCGATGCCGGGAAGTAATTATGGTCAACAAATCAACCCAAGTCCTCCATCTATCAGAAGTTGTCAACATTAGCCCTTGGATTCAACTTAGAAAAAGTGGCAAGATCAGTCCCTCAAAAATCCAGAAAGTACACAATTGGTCCCTTGAAGTTAAATCCTTAAATCCTAAAAACATTCTATACCCGGATCCCTTTATTCACTACCCAACCCAATTAAGCAAACCCAACACTAAACCCCCAAACCCAAAGAAATAACCCACAGCCCACAATATCAAAAACTTAACCCGGCCCAACCATTATTAACTAAAAACTATCCTACCCATTACCCGCCCGGTCAACCCCTTAAATAGCAGTCAAATAAATAAAAAATAAACATACCCAAGTCCCAACCCGCCATGTTCTTCCCCTTTTACCCCGTTTACCCAGCAAAGATGAACCCTAGAAATTTACCCGTACAATTTTACCATAATTAAGGGTATGATTGTCAAATCATTAGATGTCAAAAGTGTCAGAGGCTCAAGAATGATACGTGGCAGGCCCTGATTGGACGGGACACCTCAGAGAATTGATCACACGGCTGGAATTGAGGATTGGTGCTCAAGAAATGATCTAAGGGTGGTGATGAGCTCTTATGCACGCGGATTGATGACATGGCTAAAGCTCCTAGATCCTTCTCCTCTCGGCTATAAATAGGACCTCAATCTTCATGTTAGAAGTGAAGTTTTTTTTTATGTAATGTTACTCTGCCAAAATTAGTTTTCTATTTTACTTATTGTAATTTCCATTTTCCAGCTTTGTACTCAATTTTTAGTATTAATATAATTCAGAATTTCATTTACAGCTTATTGTCTTATTTTTCCTCATTGTTTAGTTTCAAGTATTTATTTTACAAATTGCTTAAATCATTAGTTGTTAGTTTATTTCTATAAGTTTTTGTTGTTGTTTCATTTTAAATTGAAAATTCAAAAAAAAAAAAAATATATATATATATATATATATATAGTAGTTTTAAATCTCAAATTCAGCTTCTAATAGCTTTTTCTGTCTATTATAAGCTCATATAAGCTTTCTTATAGTTTTTTTTTGTGAGTTAACTTAGACATATCTCAAAATTTCCAAAAAAGTCAATCAAAGTCAAACTTAGCTTATTTGAGGAGTAAAGGCAGCCAATAAGGAGTCCAATTGGCCTGTCAAAAGACAGAAACTCCCTCTGTTCTTGCTGAGGGAGAGTTACTTTGTAAGTTTTTCTCATTTACATGTTCACTCAACTGTTACAGTTTAATATTGCTGCTATTAGTTTAATTTCTGTAGTTATTGGTTATTTGATGTTAGTTTGATAGGGTTAATATTAGTTAAGTTTGTTTAGTCATCATTTTATAGTTTTAGTTTGAATCTGCATCAGCTTTAGTTTCTGTTTTGATCAATTATGTGAATCTGAGAATCTGGTGTTTATTGTTGTTGTTTGTTGCTAATCTGAGGTAATTTGATGTTAGTAAGTGATTAGTAATGATTGTTACTGAGTTGTTAAACATGAAACTCAGTTTTATAGTGATAAAGCATGATAAGGGAGTGTTTGGATCTGTGATCTGCTGAGTTTTATTGCTGTTAGGTTGTGGAAATTTTGATCCATTTGGTCTGCATTCATCATATAGAACTCATATTAGCTTAAGCATAAGTAGGTTATTCCATTAAAAAGTCAAATCAGTTGAAATCTCATGCTCTGCTGTAATCTGTTGCTATTTTGAAACTATGATAGGATAATTTGTTAGATAATTAGTGTAGGCTTGTTAGATAATCAAGTAAACAGCTTAATTACAACAAGTTTAATAGATTTAAGGTGTTGAATCTCACATTAGTCAACATTTGATAGTGTTAAATTGGTCAAAATAGCATTCTGCTTTTCAAGTTAACTGGTGCAAGAGCTGCTGAACTCAGCTTCTTTAGGGGCTTAATCATTCAAGTTCTAGACTTCAAAGTTGGTTTACAAGTAGTTCAAATAGTAGGGTTCTAGTAGGATATCTGGGATCCAGGTTGTGGGTTCATTAGATAGCTATTGTCGAGTCCGCAAACTCTCCCTTTGCCCTGCTTACCTGCTGCATCAGCCCATTTGTGTTTATAAGCTTCTGATCTAGGCTTTAATTAGCTTAGCAATTGAGCTTGAAATTAGGGGCTTTTGAGTTTTTTGGGTACTCAGTAGTATAGTTGATCTTTTGCCCCCATTAGGTTTCAGTATTTAGCTTATTTGGACTGCTAATCAGGCCTGCAAAGTAGGAGGTTTAGAACATGTTAGCTGTTTGAAATATAGGCCTGCACTTGTGTTTTTTGGGTTAAATCTGAGCTTGTTTGAATATAGTGAGTATTTTAGAGCTTAGTTAAGTGTCTTATTTAGTTCCTAAGCTTCTGCTTATTCTGGTACTCAGTCTGCTAATTGCTTGTGCTTATTGAATCTGCTTATTGTTCCATTTGAGTGAATCATTGTGCTAATTGGACTATTCTGAGTTTGTTTGAGCTTTACTAAGTACCTAACACCATTTGTTCTAGTTTTAGACTTTTTGGT
Organism: Artemisia tridentata subsp. tridentata; assembly: GCA_021014915.2. Classification (NCBI taxonomy): domain Eukaryota; kingdom Viridiplantae; phylum Streptophyta; class Magnoliopsida; order Asterales; family Asteraceae; genus Artemisia; species Artemisia tridentata. The sequence goes on from CP139503.1 coordinate 383,516,004, forward strand.
GATAAGAGCTTATAAATAAGCACTTATCAACAACTGCTTATTTCACTGTTTCAGCTTATTAGACCGTAGTCAGTTTCTGAATTTAATTTTCTTAGATCAGAAATTTAATTTTAGAATTACTCAAATTTTTCCAGATTTTTCCAATTAGTTTTACTATTTTTAAATCATTTAAATAGTTTTAATTAGTTTTTAATTCATAAAAAATTATTAAAAAGTCAAAAAAATATTTTTCTTTTTCCAAAAATTTTCTTTTATCAGATTTAATATAGGAAAATTATTTTTTTATTTTTAGGTTTTAAATTTCACAAAATCATTTTTATTTACGTTTTATAATTCGTCGCGTAACATTTTTAAATTCAATTTTTCGTTTTTAAGTTCGTATGCTTAGTTTAATTGTTTCATTAGTTTAATTAATTGTTTACTTTTTTATTGTTCGTAGTATAAAATCACAAATCAATCACTCTTTTTCACACATTCACTACACGTATTCGACACCGTTACGACAACTCGATATTCGACCTTCGTTGGGACACGACCCGGGGAAAACGCATACGTTGCCTTTTCCTTTGGAAAAATACACTATAAAAAAAGAATCAAATCAAAAAATGGCGCCGCTGCTGGGGAAGGCTTGAAAAGAGTTGGAGTTTCGCCATAAGAATCGTGTTTTGAAGATCCTTCCTCGGAAGTTTTCGTTTTCATAAAAATAAAAAAATACAAAAATATAATAAGTAAAAAAAAAAAACACTTTTCCTAAAGTGTTTTCATCTTAATAAACATCCTCGGTCTTCCGTTGACGGAGGGCGGTTGTAAACCATTCCGAATAAACAACAAAAGAGATCGTGAAGTTAAACGTTTCTTGGATTATTTCTTTACTACAACCTAGTTACGGGGTTTAAGGAGGTCTTGACATTAAATTGCAGACCGAAGAGAGATCCATTCTTCTCTCCCGCCACGCTGCGCGTAGTTTTGAATGAAACGAGTACGGTTGATTAACGATCACCAAAAAGAAAATAAATATAATTTTTCTTATAAAAATATAAAAATCCAAAAATATTTTATTTTCAAATTTGGTTTTTCTTTTTGATTTTGTGTTTGTTTTTGGTGTATGCACACCCGATCTTCTACTTCTGACCCTCTTCTTTCACCACTATCAAATCCCGAGAGGATTATTCGTCACAATCACCGTGTTCATTTCTCAACCATTGAGGAAATGGCCGACGAACCAAACCATCAACCCCCGCCGGTGGGTGGTGATAATCACATGCCAGCTCCCGATCTCCGAACGATGGAGGATCTGTGCCAACCCACAATGCACGGACGTGGTGGCCCGATTTCCCCCGTCAATATTCAAGCCGCCGATTTTGGACTTAAGCATCATATGATTCAACAAGTCCAAAACTCGTGCCAATTCCATGGCTTGCCGGGTGATGATGCGAACAAGCATCTTGACAAATTCATAACCGTCACCCAAAGTATGAAACAAAATGGGGTCTCCGATGACGCCCTTCGGCTATATCTCTTTCCTTATTCATTGACGCATCATGCCACCGCATGGTTTGATCGTCTTCCCAAGAACTCCATTCGTAGTTTCGACGAAATGGTTACGAAGTTCTTGGCGAAATATTTCCCACCATCGATGGTGACGAAATTAAGGAATGAGATTAGCAATTTCCGTCAGCTTCCCGATGAATCATTGTTTGAGGCATGGGAACGCTACAAGTTATCGATTGATCGGTGTCCGAACCACAATATGTTATTGGTCACTATTATAGACACCTTCTATAACGGTTTGACATTACGACACCATGATACGATTAATGCTGCTGCCGGTGGTACGTTTATGAAACGTCGACCCGAAGAGTGCTATGATCTCATTGAAAATATGACCACCCACCATAATTTCTGGGATTCCTCTGCCAAGAGGAATGAGTCAACAAGATCTAGCACTGATTCTTCTACTTCCGAGATAGCCGCTCTTTCTAAACAAATGAATGATTTGTCTACAGCTATCTTGAGAATTCATCAAAATCAGCTTTCAACTCAAAATAACAACAATCAAGTCAATGTTGTTAACCATAGTTGTGAAACTTGTGGTGGTCCTCATCAGTATTTCGAGTGCCCAGCCTCCGGTGGCTACACTCAAGAGAATGTGTATGCTGCTTCTGGAAATTTCAATCAAGGTGGTAACGGTTACCAACCTCAAGGTGACCGTAATTTGCTCAGCTACCGTTCTAACAATTTTCTTGGACCACCCGGTTTCCCACCAAATCAAAATCAGCAAGTGCAAAACCGTAATGTTCCAAATAATCAAAATCAAAATCGGGGCAATCAAGTTTATCAAAACCAAGGGAATTATAACCAAGCCCCGAATCAAGGAAATTTTAATCAGGGAAATTTTCAAAACAACCAAGGTTTTGTTCAAAACAACCGAGGGCCAAATCTTCCAAACAATCAAAATCAAGGATTTGTGCCAAACCCATCGCCCTCGGATGAGTTATTAAAGCAATTCATTCTTCAAAACCAACAACAACAAAAGAAACAAGAGGAAATGAATAGAATGATGATTAATCAAATAACCGAATTGAACAAACGTTTAAATGATCGACCCTCGGGTTCGGGTACTACGACTCTTCCAAGCAACACGATCGCCAACCCGAGGGGCGATGCTAAGGCGATCACGACTAGGAGCGGTGTTTCATATGATGGACCCACGGCTCCGGCTACCCCTTCTTCTCTACCTCCCAAGGTAGTCGTCCGTGAGACCGAGGTGACCAAGGACACGGAACCTCCTACTAACAACGGAGGAACCAAAGACGTCCAACCTCCGGTCATCCAGCCATCTGAACCGAAAAATGTTGAACCAACAGAAAAAGCTCCTAAAGAAGCTCCCGTTAAGACTAATCTTCCGTATCCTTCGAGATTGAGTGATCAAAAGCTCCGTGACAAAGCTTCGAGTCAAATGGAAAAATTCTTTCAAATATTCCAAGAATTACATTTTGATATAAGCTTCGCGGATGCTTTGCTCTTGATTCCTAAATTCACTTCCACACTCAAAAGTTTGTTGAGCAATAAAGAAAAATTATTTGAAATGACAAAAACTCCAGTGAACGAAAACTGCTCCGCGGCAATTCTCAAAAAGCTTCCGGAAAAGCTTGGAGATCCCGAAAAATTTCTCATTCCATGTGAATTTCCGGGAAAGGTTGAATGTCACGCCTTGGCCGATCTTGGTGCGAGTATCAACCTAATGCCGTTATCCATCTGGAAGAAACTTTCTTTGCCCGAACTTACCCCCACTTGCATGACCCTCGAGCTTGCGGATCGGTCAATAACCCTTCCTAAAGGTGTAGCCGAGGATGTCTTTGTAAAAGTGGGGCAGTTCCATTTTCCAGCAGATTTTGTGGTAGTTGATTTTGACGCCGACCCCCGGGTTCCTCTCATTCTAGGAAGATCATTCTTGAGGACCGGGCGTGCTTTGATCGATGTATATGGTGAAGAAATTACTTTGCGGGTTGATAAGGAAAAAGTTACGTTCAATATTAATCCGAACTCGAAACCTCAATCCGACAAATGCAATGTCGCTACGGTTGATCAAAAGTCCGATCCCGTAATTGCTCCTAAAAGAGTTGATCCAAACCTTTCAAGATTCACGGTCAAGAGTTTGTCAGAAAAACGTGCTGAGCTCAAGGCCATGAAAATCAATCCTGGATCGAGCAAATGGTTTGAGTGTTGTGCTGCAAATTCTAAGAGTATTCTTGACGACGATGATGAAGACGAATCGGAGACTACAACGGAAGCGGTGGAAATTGCTAGCTCTAAGAGCACACCTCTTGTCCCACCTCCAGAACAAGTTTATCACATCGAGATTCTTAATTCCGACTCTTCCCATCTTTCTCCTACGATGGAAGAAATCGATATCTCAAGGGAAGAAGTCGAGGTGTTCTTTGATAAAACTCCAATTTCTCCGGAAATTGTTGAGACTGACAGAGATCCGGGGGAAGATGACTCATTAAAAATAATTGATGAACCGTTCCTTTCCTTTCCCCCGGAAGAAGTTGAAGAAGTTATTCTTGAAGAAAAGCCGTCAGATCCTTTGGAGCTCGAGCTCGAGGATGCTTGTACCGAATATGAAATTTTTACGTTTAACACGGCTAGTGGCAATCCCACTCCTGATCTCAATCTTTCTATCCCGGCTTTTGAAGCCTTCTTCTTCGATATTGATCATTCGGAGGAGACGAGTAGTGGCAGTACCACTTCTCATGCTCATATCTCTCCTCCCGAATATGAATCATTTCATTTTGAGATGAATGATCTTTATCCCGACAAGTTCTCCGATGAACTTTCTTTCTTTCTATCTCCTCCAGAATATGACAAATTCTATTTTGATATGGAGGAAGATTCTAGTCTGGGGGGAGGTGTACCTTCTCATGAAGATTTAATCCCAACCCTCCCGCCCGAGACTTTTGACAAAATTTCTGCTGATGATGAAGAGCTTATTATGATCATCATCAACATCTTTATGCTCTTCATCACATATACTGTGGCTTCTTCCATCCTTCACTCCGTTGGGAGTGAGGATACCATCTTTGACCCCGGTATTACCATTTCTAGTTCTTCTTTCTAAAAATGCCGTGGGTATCTCATCGGAGTGGAACTTTCGTGTGCTTCAATGTTTATCCAAACATCTTGAACGAAAGTCCGATAGAGATTATCTTTTCCACATGCTCCCCCATGGACAAATAAATTCGGGGTCGAGTCAAGCTCATGTGACTCGGTTACCAAAAACAAGCGCTTCGTGGGAGGCACCCCATGCTTATCTATCTATCTTCTTATCTTATTTCTAATAAAACATGAAGAGGTCTCCTCTTCCATATCTTGTGTTTCGTGTTTTCTGTGGTATGTCCAGGAATGCCCGATGATGAAGACTCTCGTGCTCGTGGTTTGCTTCTCTCCACTCGAGTTTCATCATCCGTTGCTTATCCAATATCCTATAATCTTATCGTTTTACATCTATCTTTTGGCATAATTCATAAACGGCCTTAGATTTTTGTAGGAGAACCCTTACCTTTAAGACATTGAGGACAATGTCTCGTTTTAGTCTTGGGGGGGGGGGGGGGGTGGGTAATCTTGCGATTTGATTTTTGCCTTGCATTTTTGCCGTTTTCTCATGCAACCCCGTTTTTCCTCCAAAATTGAAAAAATCAAAAAAAAAAAAAAAAAAAAAAAAGAAAAATTTAAATTTTTTGCAAAAATATAATAAGTTTTGACATTTTTGTTGACTTTCCGCTGGTGAGAGTAGGAATAAAATTCTGACTTGATCGGGCGTGTTGAGCCCTAGCTTGTTCCCTTAACCGTTTATAATCTATAAGCTCGTGCTAGTCTTTTACACAAGGAGCTAGAAAACGCGAATTCTTTTTAAGAGTTTGCAAGTTCCCGTATTCGACTTTATATATGCATGGCTTGATTATTTGGCTAAGCATTCGCGGATCTTATTATTTAAGATTTTAAATTTGCGAAGAACGAGAAATGATAGAGTTGTTTATAAGTTAGATTGCTAAACGTGGAGTAGTTGGATCTCTTTAAAGCTCATCGAAATTAATTGTGGCTTTTTGTTCCCATAAGCTTGTTTCACCTTAAAAATAGAAATCTAGGAATAATTAAAGCTATTTTAGTTTTGGCGATAATTAGTTTTTATTTCTTCCTTAGAGAATCCTTGCTTATGAAAGTTGGGTACACATCAAGGTACTGTCAGTGTTACGGTGTAATAGACTATTCCATCTTGCCGGCTCACAACCGATGTTGGGATTGTTATAAAAGCCGTAGGACTTGGGATTTGGCAAAATATATAATGAATAAATTATAATAATAATAATCCAAAGCCATAAAAAGTTTTCTGCATCTTGCCGGTTCGCAGCCGATGTTGTAGACTTCTAATAAAGGCAGAGGAAAAATTCCAAGGTCATAATAGACTATCACATCTTGCCGGTTCGCAGCCGATGTTGTGATTGTTATAAAGGGCCAAGGATCAATAATAATATGAGCTTAATAATGTTAAAAATGCCAAATTTCGACTCCGGGGGTGTCCTAATAAAGGCTTCTGTCTCTGGACTCGTAGATGAGTTGTTTCGGTCGCAAATAAAAGGGATATCCTCAAAATCGTGTTAAATCAGAGACCTTGATGTGGACCTCATTTTTGTATGCAACGGTTTTCGAGGGAAGACATGGAAACTACTTAGCGTTTAAACTAAGGTATCTTTATCGGCTTAAAAATTATCGAAACGAGAATTCGAAGAAATTCATTTCTCACCAAAAATAAAATAAATAGAGGAAAATAGGAATTTGGGAACTAAGAGTCCACATTTAGCTTTTATGGGTAGTGTTGGCAATCTAACTTGTAAATGACAATGATTTCGTTTTTAAGCTTAGTTTGGGGACTCGTGAAAAATCAGGAACGACGAATTTTATCCGTATGGTCACTTCTTTATGAGTCGTGTTTCCTACTCGAAGATCCTTAAAATTATCGAAAGATAATGATTGTCGACAAAATCCGTCACATGAATAATAAGAAAAACACAAAAAAATAGAATAAAATGGAAAATCGGGGAGTTTTTAGAACTTTAAGATTTCTTAATCTCTTTTGAAAATTTTGCTACTTCTCAAAGTTAGTAAAAAGAGATTGGAAATTTTTGGTTTCGAAAACGTGTTTTTATAACATTGCATGAGGACATTGCAATATCTTAGTCTGGGGGAATTTTGGTATGTGCTTAAACACATACCATTTCTCGACCAAAACCGGACCCAAAATGACCAAAAACCCGACCAAAATGCCAAATATATTGTGTTTTTGTGTTTTTACATATGCAGGCACGGATATCGAAGAAAAGGACAAAATCAAGCAAAGAACCGGGAAACCGAGCACGAGATATGGAAGTGTTATTTTTAGCCGATGCCGGGAAGTAATTATGGTCAACAAGTCAACCCAAGTCCTCCATCTATCAGAAGTTGTCAACATTAGCCCTTGGATTCAACTTAGAAAAAGTGGCAAGATCAGTCCCTCAAAAATCCAGAAAGTACACAATTGGTCCCTTGAAGTTAAATCCTTAAATCCTAAAAACATTCTATACCCGGATCCCTTTATTCACTACCCAACCAAGCAAACCCAACACTAAACCCCCAAACCCAAAGAAATAACCCACAGCCCACAATATCAAAAACTTAACCCGGCCCAACCATTATTAACTAAAAACTATCCTACCCATTACCCGCCCGGTCAACCCCTTAAATAGCAGTCAAATAAATAAAAAATAAACATACCCAAGTCCCAACCCGCCATGTTCTTCCCCTTTTACCCCGTTTACCCAGCAAAGATGAACCCTAGAAATTTACCCGTACAATTTTACCATAATTAAGGGTATGATTGTCAAATCATTAGATGTCAGAAGTGTCAGAGGCTCAAGAATGATACGTGGCAGGCCCTGATTGGACGGGACACCTCAGAGAATTGATCACACGGCTGGAATTGAGGATTGGTGCTCAAGAAATGATCTAAGGGTGGTGATGAGCTCTTATGCACGCGGATTGATGACATGGCTAAAGCTCCTAGATCCTTCTCCTCTCGGCTATAAATAGGACCTCAATCTTCATGTTAGAAGTGAAGTTTTTTTTTATGTAATGTTACTCTGCCAAAATTAGTTTTCTATTTTACTTATTGTAATTTCCATTTTCCAGCTTTGTACTCAATTTTCAGTATTAATATAATTCAGAATTTCATTTACAGCTTATTGTCTTATTTTTCCTCATTGTTTAGTTTCAAGTATTTACTTTACAAATAGCTTAAATCATTAGTTTTTAGTTTATTTCTATAAGTTTTTGTTGTTGTTTCATTTTAAATTGAAAATTCAAAAAAAAATATATATATATATATATATATATATATATAGTAGTTTTAAATCTCAAATTCAGCTTCTAATAGCTTTTTCTGTCTATTATAAGCTCATATAAGCTTTCTTATAGTTTTTTTTTGTGAGTTAACTTAGACATATCTCAAAATTTCCAAAAAAGTCAATCAAAGTCAAACTTAGCTTATTTGAGGAGTAAAGGCAGCCAATAAGGAGTCCAATTGGCCTGTCAAAAGACAGAAACTCCCTCTGTTCTTGCTGAGGGAGAGTTACTTTGTAAGTTTTTCTCATTTACATGTTCACTCAACTGTTACAGTTTAATATTGCTGCTATTAGTTTAATTTCTGTAGTTATTGGTTATTTGATGTTAGTTTGATAGGGTTAATATTAGTTAAGTTTGTTTAGTCATCATTTTATAGTTTTAGTTTGAATCTGCATCAGCTTTAGTTTCTGTTTTGATCAATTATGTGAATCTGAGAATCTGGTGTTTATTGTTGTTGTTTGTTGCTAATCTGAGGTAATTTGATGTTAGTAAGTGATTAGTAATGATTGTTACTGAGTTGTTAAACATGAAACTCAGTTTTATAGTGATAAAGCATGATAAGGGAGTGTTTGGATCTGTGATCTGCTGAGTTTTATTGCTGTTAGGTTGTGGAAATTTTGATCCATTTGGTCTGCATTCATCATATAGAACTCATATTAGCTTAAGCATAAGTAGGTTATTCCATTAAAAAGTCAAATCAGTTGAAATCTCATGCTCTGCTGTAATCTGTTGCTATTTTGAAACTATGATAGGATAATTTGTTAGATAATTAGTGTAGGCTTGTTAGATAATCAAGTAAACAGCTTAATTACAACAAGTTTAATAGATTTAAGGTGTTGAATCTCACATTAGTCAACATTTGATAGTGTTAAATTGGTCAAAATAGCATTCTGCTTTTCAAGTTAACTGGTGCAAGAGCTGCTGAACTCAGCTTCTTTAGGGGCTTAATCATTCAAGTTCTAGACTTCAAAGTTGGTTTACAAGTAGTTCAAATAGTAGGGTTCTAGTAGGATATCTGGGATCCAGGTTGTGGGTTCATTAGATAGCTATTGTCGAGTCCGCAAACTCTCCCTTTGCCCTGCTTACCTGCTGCATCAGCCCATTTGTGTTTATAAGCTTCTGATCTAGGCTTTAATTAGCTTAGCAATTGAGCTTGAAATTAGGGGCTTTTGAGTTTTTTGGGTACTCAGTAGTATAGTTGATCTTTTGCCCCCATTAGGTTTCAGTATTTAGCTTATTTGGACTGCTAATCAGGCCTGCAAAGTAGGAGGTTTAGAACATGTTAGCTGTTTGAAATATAGGCCTGCACTTGTGTTTTTTGGGTTAAATCTGAGCTTGTTTGAATATAGTGAGTATTTTAGAGCTTAGTTAAGTGTCTTATTTAGTTCCTAAGCTTCTGCTTATTCTGGTACTCAGTCTGCTAATTGCTTGTGCTTATTGAATCTGCTTATTGTTCCATTTGAGTGAATCATTGTGCTAATTGGACTATTCTGAGTTTGTTTGAGCTTTACTAAGTACCTAACACCATTTGTTCTAGTTTTAGACTTTTTGGTGATAAGAGCTTATAAATAAGCACTTATCAACAACTGCTTATTTCACTGTTTCAGCTTATTAGACCGTAGTCAGTTTCTGAATTTAATTTTCTTAGATCAGAAATTTAATTTTAGAATTACTCAAATTTTTCCAGATTTTTCCAATTAGTTTTACTATTTTTAAATCATTTAAATAGTTTTAATTAGTTTTTAATTCATAAAAAATTATTAAAAAGTCAAAAAAATATTTTTCTTTTTCCAAAAATTTTCTTTTATCAGATTTAATATAGGAAAATTATTTTTTTATTTTTAGGTTTTAAATTTCACAAAATCATTTTTATTTACGTTTTATAATTCGTCGCGTAACATTTTTAAATTCAATTTTTCGTTTTTAAGTTCGTATGCTTAGTTTAATTGTTTCATTAGTTTAATTAATTGTTTACTTTTTTATTGTTCGTAGTATAAAATCACAAATCAATCACTCTTTTTCACACATTCACTACACGTATTCGACACCGTTACGACAACTCGATATTCGACCTTCGTTGGGACACGACCCGGTGATGCGCGTGATGTGTCGTTGCGGTTTAGCAGTTTTAATGCCTACTCAAGTTTTAAATTTATATTTAGCCGACTTATCAATAAACACACACACTTAACGAGCAGTGTACCCGGTCAGTATGAAGATAATGGTAAGTAGAGTGTTGATCACTAAGAGTGGAACGTATTATCTCGCTATTCTAATCAGTATTTTAATATCCTAACGCAAGGGGGTTTCAGCCTGAGAGACTGGCACGATTTATTGCAATTAAATAATAAAATAAACCAATAGGCACGAATCAACAAGTAGCACACACGTACACAGATAGATACTTGAGACAATAAGAGGGTTGTCCTTATGATTAAGTAGATTGTCACTTGTTTTATTGATAGCTTTATATGAAGTGTATGTAGTTAACCCTTTCTCGTTGGTCCTATTCTTATCGGCGAGTAAACCCTTAATGATTACTTATGTCTAAAAGTTATTCCTAAGTGATCAATTTAGAAACAACCGTGGGAGCCACATTATGTCCCGCAGTCAAATGCCCGCAAGCCACTAATAAACACAGAGGTTATCAATGCACTAATAAGTAGTAACCAAAGACATCAACATATAAACTTTAATTGATGGGAAAGCAAGTATTAAAGGGAGTGCAATCTTTCGTTGTCACATTACACAAGCCACCAATCCTGATGAATTAAAGTTTGCTAACACAATAAAACAAAACTACTTAATGAATTAAACACATGCAGCACCTTCTTACAGCTCTTGTATCTTTGATTTGGGTGTGTCTTGTGCTGCCTTCTTGACTGAATTCGTCCTTTGTTCCTCCTGTTTGGTCTTCGGTTTTTGGGTTTTTGGAACTTGTAATTCGTCTGGTCTACGGGGTATTTATACTTTCTGTCTGAGGGAAGATGCGGCGCATCTACTAAGTAGATGCGGCGCATGTACTTAACTTCGCGTGGGGTCCAAGATTATAATATTCAGGAATATTCGTACACCGCCAGAAGATGCGGCGTAACTCCATGATTAGATGCGGCGCATGTCCTCTTGTATCTTGGATCGTATCTGGTGATATCTTGATAGAGATGCGGCGCATGTCGAGAGTGAGATGCGGCGCATCTGGAGCAGAATTGACTTGATCTTGTCCATGTCAGTAGACTTTCACTTTATGCACGTTTTGCTCCATTATTAGTCCAAAATCGCTAAGTTTCACCAAATGCTTGTTTTTACCTGAGAATTACAAAAGTAAACGATTAAGTATCAATCCTCATACATAATATAGTAAAACAAGTCAAATTAATAGGATAAATGATAGTAATAAAATGTACTTATTTGAGTTCATCAAATATCCCCCCACTTGAACTTTACTTGTCCCCAAGTAAACCTTAGAATTTCTTTTATGAAAATGTATCCTAAAAGATGTTAGGATTTATTTTTATATTTAAGCATCTATTCGTTCATTTCATAATCACACAACTAAACACTTAACGAATTAGAAGTAAAATAAAATAAGTCGATAAAAGCAAATCTAATCGTTTAACTGTCCAGTCGCGACGAATATTCTATCATAAGCTTGGCAAGTATACACATCTCCACCACTAAAGCTAAGGAGTAACAAGTCTAAAGCGGTTAAAAAAGGGTTTTTAGGCTTAAGGGTTAATTATTCTCTTTCACTATCGATCTCAAATTCCAGAAAAGGCGACAAAATCACAAATACATGATCGAATCCACGAACACGATACTTGCAATTGCTCAAATCCTTAACTCGAATAGGCTAAAGATAGGTCCAAACTTCACCAATAATAATATATCAAAAAGGGCGACAAAATCATAAATACATAGCCGAATCCACGACTACGATACTTAAGATTGCTCAAATCCCTAATCTCAATAAATCAAAGGTTCGGTTGGATAAAGAATAATAAAGGGCATGGATAACATTTGGGATATAAATTGGTGTAAAAATAAAAATAAACAAAACAAATAAATTAAAATCCTAAGTGTGGTTAATCACTATCCCAACCATCCCATGAATAAGACTCATATCATCGAATAACTCACGCTTTAACACTTGAAACACACGCTTTAGGTAGACACGAATTATACTCAACAAGATCTTAATCAAAGAATAAACCTTAATTGGCGTTCCCATAACTGCCAATTCCCATTCAATCCATAGATATAGTACAACAAATAGTGGTGATATCGACCACTTACATAACTTTACATAAGTTGGTTAAAACAAACATCCAACTTTTCTTTCTTTCTTTTTCTTTTCTTCTTTTTTCGATTTTTTTTTTTTTTTTTTTTTTTTTTTTTTTTTTTTTTTAACCATAAACTTTAATTGAGATGTGTAAAATTTTACCACATCACTATAACTTTCTTTCCGGATAATTTTTATTCATACTTTTCATACTTTCAGAAATAACGGTAATAGTGAAAGTAGTAAACACACGAAAAATAAACTCCAAAATATACAATATTTACTTTCACTCCAATTGCATTGTGCAATTTCCCGACCTAACCAAAGATAATGAATTACGCACACGAACATAGGAAATGTAAGGAAACACACTTTGCCTATAGCAATTAACCAACCACGGATTCTAATCTACAGGGTAGGCTAAGGTGTAAGGGTGTAACGAAACATTTTAAACATAGGTGTAAGAAACGAAAGGAATGGCTCTGAGTGTTTTTCTAGGGGTATCTTACTCTAAAAATGAGAGTAACAAAAGGGTTTATACGGGGGTTAACTAACCAGTGTAGTTAGCTAATAACACATAACATATAGAGGCTATTTGGGTGTAATCCTAGAATTTTACCAAGTTAGACAAGTCATTCCAATTATATAAAATAATACTCATTATGGTGGTCTCGAATAGTATACAAGCCAAGTTCTAAAGTTTACAAGTCACCGGCACACTCATAGATTTGTGAATTTTGGAAAATCACAATTTTTGAAAATAACGTCATGTGTGCAGCTATGCAACTTAGATCTTAAACAAAAACATGCTAAAAAAAAATTTTAAGTTTGATATATTAAGCATATTTTAAGCATAATTTTTGAAAAAGTTTAGGACAAGTAATTGTTAAGTGTTCTAATTCTCCAATCCCCCCACTTAAGTTAAACAACGTCCTCGTTGTTTGTATAAAAGGTTAAAAACTGGAAATTAAAAGAATTAGAACAGAAAAACTCCCCTGAGAATTGCTCGGTATGATCCTCCATTTGTATAAGAGCAAAAATCAACTTCTTGTGGATTAAAACGTTAAAGCTTCATACTTGATGTATCCACAGGAAATCCAGGAAACTATAATACCACCAACACTTTAAAACACACCTAAGATAAGAAAGGTTCAACTTGCATAATACATTAGTAGTTAGGAAAAATAAAACTTAAAAATTAAAACTGAAAATCATCAGGTCAGTCGATGCGCCGTATCTTATTGAAGAAGATACGCCGTATCGAGCCTGGAATTAATACGGATCAGAATAAAGATGCGCCGCATCCTTAACCAGGGATGCGCCGCATTAAAAATAAACTGATAAATAGTTTTAAAGTCGAAAATAAAAATGCAGAAAAATAAAATAAGATATGACCATTGCAGGAGATGCGTCGCATCTCAGAATTGAGATGCGCCGTATCCTCATGCGGCCTGGACTGACTCGACACAGAAAATAGAATAATAAAAGATAAATCCGGGTTGTCTCCGGTAAGCACTTGTCTTTATTCCAGAGTCTTCAAGTTAGACTCACGTTCAGCTCTTTAATATCGATCATTGACTCCTACATTGCCGCGTAGGATCCACTTAGCAACTAATTCGTCACGTATATATTCAGGTCCCAAGTTCAAAACTCCTTTATAGAATCCTTCCATCATCTGATACGGGTATTCAATCCCTCTCTTCATGTCATCATTACTAATAAAAAGGAATGGAGAGAATTTGTGGCAGACCCTATTAGTAGCATGTTTAAATCCAGGGTGAGTTCGGGGCATCATATAAGTGATAACGTCGCTTCCACATTGAAAGGTGATCTTTCCTTCAAATCGCTTTGCATTAATAGTGATCTCCCTACAGAATGGTTTTCCAACAATCACGTCGCCCATACTGCTGTCACGATAGGCATTCATGTCTTCAACAACGGCGAACTCAGTTACAATAGTAAAGCGTCCAACGAAGATCGGGACATTAATGAAGGCTCCAACTACATTCTTTCCCCTACACTCCACTTTATTTCTCATAATAGAATTGTAAAAGCTTCTTGACATAACATTGATCGGCAAAATAGGAAAGAAATTGGCGTCAATACATTTGTATCCAATCATGCATGGGAATTGCAAATTGTAAGCACAATTGGCGTGGATCCTTCTACCATAATCCCAAGAACCATCATATCCCTCAAATTCATCGTAATTCCTAGTATTAATAACGTTGACTTTTGGACTATCCACAATTTCTCCTTCTTCTAACTCAGATTCAGCATCATCCATGAACAGGTCATTGGATTCCAATGGTCCATTAAGGTCATTAAGTTCAATGTAGTCCCCATCGTAACGTTCGAGTGATTTATCATGCACTAATACTTCATTCATAAAATTGGCTTCGAAGTCGAAGTCAATCAGTTCTCCGTATCCTTCCATTATCCTTCTGAAACAATCACGAAAAGCATCAGTAGGATTTGTTCGCTAGAAGAGAATTTAATGAATATAGTAACGGATATAAGAATAAAAATAGCTGATATCTGCAGACGATGCGCCGTATCCAAAAAGTTGGATACGCCATATCTTAATACGTTAAAATTTAATCAGACTTTATCCAGAAAATAGATACGCCGCTTTAGAATTTAAGAATGCACCGTATCGAATTAATTAATCAAAAATCAACTTATCTAATTAAAATTAAATGCGTCGTATTAACGAAAGTTAATGCGCCGTATTTTCGTTACGTTTAAAAATAAATATCGATTTTTGATTCAGAAAGATGCGCCGTATCGTCAGAGATCGATACGCCGTATCTGTTTAATAATTCGCAAACTGTTTTTAATTAAAATAATAGATACGCCGTATCTGAGAAAGCAGATGCGTCGTATGGCGTTAACGTTTAGAAAATTTTTTTATTAAAAACAGATACGCCGTATCTGCAAATGCAGATGCGTCGTATTACTTTATCGCTTAGAAAAATTTTCTTATTAAAAACAGATACGCTGTATCTTGGGGAAAAGATGCGTCGTATCGAATTAATTAAACGCGTTGTATTAAAAAAAATTAAACGCAATACGCCGTATCTGAGAGATTAGATGCGCCGTATCGTTTGATTTAGCACAGTACAACGATAGCAGAACAGAAAAATACAAAAAATAAAAACAAAAATTAAACACACAAACGAAAACAAAAATAAACACACAAAAATAAAAGAAAACAATTAACACACAATACAACGAATATGCAAAATAGTACAATGATGCAATTAATCTAATAAAAAGAAAAACCTAATTAAAATACTAATCAAATTAACAGATAATAACAATTCACTCCCCGGCAACGGCGCCAAAAACTTGATGCGCGTGATGTGTCGTTGCGGTTTAGCAGTTTTAATGCCTACTCAAGTTTTAAATTTATATTTAGCCGACTTATCAATAACACACACACTTAACGAGCAGTGTACCCGGTCAGTATGAAGATAATGGTAAGTAGAGTGTCGATCACTAAGAGTGGAACGTATTATCTCGTTATTCTAATCAGTATTTTAATATCCTAACGCAAGGGGGTTTCAGCCTGAGAGACTGGCACGATTTGTTGCAATTAAATAATAAAATAAACCAATAGGCACGAATCAGCAAGTATCACACACGTACACAGATAGATACTTGAGACAATAAGAGGGCTGTCGTTATGATTAAGTAGATTGTCACTTGTTTTATTGATAGCTTTATATGAAGTGTATGTAGTTAACCCTTTCTCGTTGGTCCTATTCTTATCGGCGAGTAAACCCTTAATGATTACTTATGTCTAAAAGTTATTCCTAAGTGATCAATTTAGAAACAACCGTGGGAGCCACATTATGTCCCGCAGTCAAATGCCCGCAAGCCACTAATAAACACAGAGGTTATCAATGCACTAATAAGTAGTAACCAAAGACATCAACATATAAACTTTAATTGATGGGAAAGCAAGTATTAAAGGGAGTGCAATCTTTCGTTGTCACATTACACAAGCCACCAATCCTGATGAATTAAAGTTTGCTAACACAATAAAACAAAACTACTTAATGAATTAAACACATGCAGCACCTTCTTACAGCTCTTGTATCTTTGATTTGGGTGTGTCTTGTGCTGCCTTCTTGACTGAATTCGTCCTTTGTTCCTCCTGTTTGGTCTTCGGTTTTTGGGTTTTTGGAACTTGTAATTCGTCTGGTCTACGGGGTATTTATACTTTCTGTCTGAGGGAAGATGCGGCGCATCTACTAAGTAGATGCGGCGCATGTACTTAACTTCGCGTGGGGTCCAAGATTATAATATTCAGGAATATTCGTACACCGCCAGAAGATGCGGCGTAACTCCATGATTAGATGCGGCGCATGTCCTCTTGTATCTTGGATCGTATCTGGTGATATCTTGATAGAGATGTGGCGCATGTCGAGAGTGAGATGCGGCGCATCTGGAGCAGAATTGACTTGATCTTGTCCATGTCAGTAGACTTTCACTTTATGCACGTTTTGCTCCATTATTAGTCCAAAATCGCTAAGTTTCACCAAATGCTTGTTTTTACCTGAGAATTACAAAAGTAAACGATTAAGTATCAATCCTCATACATAATATAGTAAAACAAGTCAAATTAATAGGATAAATGATAGTAATAAAATGTACTTATTTGAGTTCATCACCCGGGGAAAACGCATACGTTGCCTTTTCCTTTGGAAAAATACACTATAAAAAAGAATCAAATCACACTTCATTCCTACTGAATATCAGCTAGCTGATATATTCACCAAGCCATTGGATGAACCAACTTTCACCAGACTGAAAGCTGAACTAGGAATGTTGGATATTGAGAATCAGTCCACTGATTGACTCCATCCAAATATGTGTAAATTCTGAATCCCTGACTCAATGTGTTCTTCAGTGAGAAAGGTCACTGAACTTCAGGAACTAAACCCAAGTTCCTGAACCCTTAATCCTCAGGAATTAGACCCAAGTTCCTGAACCCTTGGTCGTCAGGAACTAAACCCAAGTTCCTGAACCCTTGAACCATCAGTGACTAAACCCAAGTCCTGACAATCAGGTTCACTGAATGAAAAGTCATTCAGGGTCCTCAAGAGACATTAAATACTAACTTAAATGCTCTAAGTATCTAGTTAGTAAATGTCCGAGGTTGGTAACTGAACTCCTCTCCAATCACATTCCCACTTGGCATTAAATGCCTCTCCAATCACATTACAGATATGTGATGACTCATCTCTGCAAATTACACTTTTGCAGAACTGCTCAACTGTTCACCTTGACTGTTGCGCCAAACCAGGGAAAAGTGGAGTGTTGGCATTAAATGCGGATCCCAAAACATTTTATTCAAAACAGTTTCCAAAAATTCTTTTTGAATAAATAAAATCCGCTTAATACCTAAAATACCCTCCACTTCACTTCCCTATAAATACCCCAACCAAAATAACAACACACACGTCTATTAGAAATTTAAAGCAAATTCTGCCCATTTTTTCTCTCCAAACTAATAGTGTGTGTGTTCTTAGGCTTTAGAAACCCAGAATCATTTGTTAACCCAGACCCACCAATACAAATGGCTTCTTCTAATGCTATCACATATGCCCCTAATATGGATTTCATATTAGAGGGTGTAGACCTCACAAAGAATAATGTGGTGGGAAACTTTTCCTATCCACAAAAGTTCCATGCCTACAAGAACGTTATGAAATATCTTCAAAACTGTTTTCTTGCAAAGGCATTTACCAAGACTCCCTCAGTCATCTACCATGACTACCTGAGGGAATTCTGATGTACTGCTATGGCTACTAGCCCAAAAGACACCAAAGAATCCATCATCACATTCACAGTGATGAATGGGAAAAGACCCCTTTCCCTGGATTACAACACCTTCATCAAGGCCTCAGGTCTTGATTTTGCTAAGGCTTTTGAGCCCAATCCTACTGACCAAGAGGTCAAAGCAGTTTTGATATTCTTAGGACCTTATGACCCAAAACGTCCTAAGGAGTCCGCTGGAGTTTATTAGAAAAGGCTCCAATTATCAAAACCTGGTTCCACCCAGTCTGGAAGATCTTGATGACATTCGTCATTCAGGTCCTTGGGGGGAATAAATGCTCCACTGAGCAATTGAAATCATCACAACAATTGATGTTGTTCAGTCTCTTGGAGGGTAGAAAAATAGATATCGGAGGTATTATCTTCCGTGACCTTGTTGCTAAGCTCTCAGGAAAATCTAGGCAAAAACACTTGTCTTATCCTAGGTTTATTTCCTGTGTGCTTCAGGACCTTCTTGGTTCTGACTATGTGAGGCCTGACATCAAAGGTATGAAACCTAACATCTTACATAAGACCAATTTCACTAGTGGCATCACTGAGGTACAACCCATTGCCCTGACTAACTAAATGCTGGTGGTTATTCAGGGGGAGAACGCTGTTTCTCCAGTACCTTCACCTACAAAGAAGGTGAAGAAGACAAAGAAGGGTCAGTCCAGTAAGGTGGTTAGACCCAAACCACTCGCCACTGAGACTGATGCCGAAAACCAACTCAACCTTAAAAAGGGGTTGAATGTGGCCCAGACCTCTGAGACACCCACTACAGAGACCCCCCTAACCACAAAACAAAGGCCAACGGAGGGCACTGAGAAATCATCCTCAGTGTCCTCGGGCAAACCCTTTCCACATGTTCCTACTGACATACACAAGTCTGAGGGATCAGGAACAACCACCTATTTACATTCCGATGAAGGAACTGACAAATCACAATCAGTTCCTGAGGGAGAAAAGGGTTCTAAATCCTCGGTGGGGCAGCACTACTCCACTGAGAAGGGGACCCATAACCAATCACATCCCGTTAACGTTCCTGAGAAATCACACTCAGGGTCTCAGGGAGTAAAGGTCCCTGAATCCCCAAAAGGGCAGTACAACCTTGATGGAAAGGGGGACCATCAACCATCACAATCAGTGCCACATGATAGTTCTGAAAAACACCCGTCAGGACTTGAAGGCACTCAGGGGGACAAAGACTCAGAGGTATATAAACCACCCGCTGATACGGAACCCATAACCACCTCAGGCGGATCCTTTCACTCATGAACTACCCCCAAAAGTCAGGCTGGGCAAACCCTCCCAGTTATTATGACTAGTCAGGCTGAGCAAACCCACTCAGTTATTATGACGGGGTCAGGATCTGGCCACAACAAAGGTGAGCCCTCTTTTGAGGGGGAGCCAGATACCCTGAAGGTTAAATTCCTTCGCAAAGCCAACGAGGGTCTTTACACTGAACTCACGGAAGAACAATGGAATCAGCACACTGAAGTGGCAGCCTCCTATGCTGACTTCAGGGCTTCTGTTGAAGAATCTCAGGAAAAAGTGCTTCAGGTTGCTGAGAGAAACAATTGATGAAATGGGCATTGAACAACACAAGGAACTCTCCAACATTCTTAAGGGTCTTGAATCTATTCAAGAACAACTTGGAGATGATCCCATCCTGATCAAAAGACTGCATGAGTACATGGATACTCAGAAGTTCACCTCCAATTCCATCATTGAGCTTCTCAAGCTTGTTCAGGGGGTGGATTTCAAATCTATCAGGTCGCAGCAAGATTCTATTCATCAGGCAGTCACTGATACCAAGGGGCACCTGGAAAGGATATCCTCAGCCTTTGATCAGCTCTCAACAAAACATAATGAGCTGATCGACCACTATACCTCCCATGTCACTGAACTTACCACGACCCAAAAGGCAATGGCGGCTGAAATTACGACCCTGAAGAATGAGTCATCAGAAACTAAAAAGATGGTCTCCAGTATCCTCACCATTCTTCAGGCCTCTCAAGTAGCTGAGGGGGAGAAAAATGATGAACCTATCCCTGATCCTTCTTCTGCTATCGTGGTTGTCCCTGAAACTTCCACCAGTCAACCCCCTCCCATTGACAAAGGGAAGGGAATCATGGTGACTGAAACAAGCACTCCTCCTGAAGCACACTTGGTTAAGGCCACAAATGAAAGACGTGCAGATCCTGATGCACCCTTTTACGTTGATTTGGAAGGAGGGAAAAGGGTCTTTGGGACTCCTGATGAAATAGCTGAAATCTTGCATCAAGAAGATCTCAGGAAGGCCCAAGAGACTGAACAGCAACTCAACAGACCAGTAATTGTTGAGGTTGCTAAAGAAGTGATCAAGGAGTCTGAGAAAAAGGACATCAAAGGGGATGAGTTTCTCAAGCTTCAGGCTGAACTCCTTGAGGAACACAATCAGCAAGCCAAACTGAAGGAAGAAAGGAGACAGAGAATGTATGAGAGGTACGTATGGCACATGACTAAAACCAAGGATGAAGGCACAATCACCGATATAACCATTCACAACACCAGGCCCCTGAGCATAACAATACATAGGGGACCAAGAAAGTCTGAGGTCTTTTCAACAATCAAATTCTCAGACTTTGGGTTAAGGGAATGGGATATGATGATGCCCATTCTAAGGAAGAAAACACAAAGCAAGAATGCCCCAATTCTCATCAAGTCTCTGAATGCCAAGTATGAGGAACTAGAGAGAGTGGCCAAGAGTCTTGGGATTGATCATGAGAAGGCGCTTACTTCTCAGGGACTGGCAATCCCTGAACCTACTCAGAAGTCCGGAAGGAAAAGAAAAGCAGTGGATCAGGAACCTGAACAATATATAGCTGCTTTGCACTGCAACAGGATTCCCCCTGAGGGAGTCAAGTTCATTCCTAACCGTGTCATCAAGAAGCCTGAGTATGGTATCTTCTTCATTGATGAATTCGCTCAGCCAACCTTCCAAAGGGTAAGTGACATTGATCTAGTAGAAACGACAACTCTCCTTGCCTACAAACTGATGGCGCTTAGAGTGAAGAGTCCTGAGAACGAGGAGTTTGTCAAGCTGCTGGACAAGATGATGAATGAAAGACCTGAAAAGGAGGTGTTAGTGTCTAAGAAGGCGAAACTTGAACTCATGGGTTATGTACAAGAACCCTGAGTATTTTGTACTTAGTTAGTTAGGACTTATAATGATATTAATAAGATGATGTTTTTATTATTTCAGTGTCCTTGTTTACTTTCTAGTGCTTTCAGTATGAGCAGAAGTCATTAGCTCACTCATTACTGATCAAAACACTTAGGAATAATTTATATCCAAATAGGGGGAGATTGTTGGGTCCATCAGTACCCAAGAATACGTAAAACAAGATTTGGACACAAATTAACTAAGTGTTAACTTAAACCGAGAACAATTTAAGTCACTGAGAGAACAGTCTCTCAGTGAGTCATCTTCAGGATGCTTAAGGCGAATTCAAGAAGAAGGATTCACTGCTCAGGAAGGCGGTACTCCCTGAGTAGGACTTAAGCCAAAGAAGAAGATGATGGTTCAGTGAGTGTTGGACAAGAACTCACTGAACCCCAGTCTCCTCAACAACATTAAGTGATTGAAGACTGAATAACTCAACGCCTGAAAGAAAGGCGGGAAGATCTGGGAAGAGTTTAAGATAAGATCAAATCTTATCTTGTCAGGAATAAACTTTCCCTAAGACGGCTAAAAGTCATGGAGTGTCAGACCAACCACTCCTAAAGACTTTATAGTCCATTCCTATTGGTTCTTGGAAATGACAATTACTGTTGTAATTGTCAGACACGCTTGCTTCAACAAGTTGTAGTTTTTTAATCACTTTTACTCTTTTATACTTGTGTATAAATAGGTTCGAAAGGAGAAAAGTTGAGTGTGTTTTGTACATTGAAAGCTTAGACTTTTACAAAGCAACTTCTCTCCTACAAAGAGTAACGTATCCCTGAGATAGCTCAGTGGGTCGAATTGTTACCACTCAAAGCAAAGCTTGAGTTTAGATAGGAGACACCACCATACCTTGTCTATTCAATCCCAAGTGTTTGTTCCGCAAAACACTTGGGTAATAGATTCTTTGATTCATTTCTAATAAGAATTTAAACGTTGAAAAATACTTATGTGTTTTTACTTTTACGTTTCATTAATCTGTTAGAATTAATCATAACATTGTATTAGTCATAAACACGAATAGATTAACTTTCTAGTTAACTCTAAGCGTGGTAAGGGAACAACAATAAGTTTTATAATCACATCAACTATGGCTTCTAAACTAAACGGTGTTAAAAAATCAACCATGACCAATCAACAACGAAAATTGTTATGCGAGTATAAGAGAGATCACCAAGGATGCACTCAACAAGATTTGGTGTAGTGGGTTGACAAAACTTTTGATTTGAAAGTTAGTCAAGGCACAATATCAAACACTCTCAAGAGATCATCGGAGTTCTTATCAACTGACTTTGACAAAGATGGATCTTCCAAGCGTCACAAAGCAGCCAAGTACCCGAACATGGAGAAAGTTGTTTATGAATGGTTTCTCCAGCATCAATGCCTACTCTATTAAGTGCAATGGGGAAATTTAAAAATGAACTCAATATAGATTTGAAGTTTACAAAAAAACAAGTGACTATAGATTCTTTTTTTACTAGACAATCTTAGAATTTTGGAATATTTTGGGGAATTATTAATTTATAGTTTCGTTGGGACCAATATATTTACATTGGGATTTCAAAAAAATTATTATTTTATTATTTTATCGATTGGGGTCCAATTTTGTACTGGTCCCAAGTTGAGACCGGATAAATTATTAGTTTTATCGAGTATTAATTTATAGAGGTTCTACTGTACTTGTATACTTGTTATGTTTATCTAAGGGTGCTAACACCTCAAAATCTTATTTTTCAAGCAAGATGATGAATTGACGAAGTCAAATGCTAGACATGTATTTAGTTACAAGTATTATCTATTAATAAACCAGTTTACAAAAATCTTAGCATGTGATAAATTAATGAGTTACCTAAAGTCGGGTCATTTTTTTTCGAATCATAACATGTGTAATTAATGGTTTATATAATCATGTCATGTTTTATATGGTTCATCGGAAAAAAGTTGATATTCAAAATCAAGTGCCTAGTAAGCCACAAAGTACTTTGAATCGTTGATGTCTGATGATACAGAATTTTGTGGAGTTCTGCTCGGTTCAATAAGTCAACAATAGCTCGTCGTTTGGTCTTGGATTTTGGAGAGATTCAAATGCTTGAACCTGCTAAGATAGGGCACCATTAGTCTCATCGTAGGAGGGGGCTCCTACGATCAACCTCGGACGTAAGAATGAGTATTCGTTATGGAGGGATAAATTGAAAGTGAGAGCAATATATATGAGTTTTCGTGTGTTTTAGGAACCTCTCCTCAATGACCAAGTGTATGGTATTTATAGGCAAAGTTCCTTTTCGTTACCTTCGGATCACGAGTGGCAATCCTTGCTATTATCGAGTGGATAATAGCATGTTTGCATTGGGACTAAGATATTGTGCATTGATATCTGAGGTATCTTGTCCAATTGGTTGACTTCCACCATCCTAGGGACCCGTGCCACCGCGAACTCCCCAAGTTGTATCCTTTTTTGGAAAAGCTTGGTCAAAACTCCTTTCTCATAAGATATCCCCTACCCCTTTGGGCGGGTCACGTGATTAGTGACTTGGAATCCTCTCAAGCTGCTGGGGTCCGAAGACGGAGTGTTTAACTTGGGTGTTGGTTGATCTACCACCTGGTTGATCTACCACCTGGGTGTTGGTTGATCTACCACCTGGTTGCAAATGGATTTTCAAAAATAAAATGAAGATATATGGAACTATTGAAAAGTTCAAGGCCAGGCTGGTCATTCAGGGCTTTAAGCAAAAGTAAGTGATAAACTATTTTGATTCTTATGCTCCAGTAGCTCGTATGAGTACCATTAGACTGCTGATTGCTTTGGCATCAATTCACATTTGATTATTCATCAGATGGATGTGAAGACAACTTTCTTGAATGGTGAATTGGATGAGTAGGTCTATATGAACCTACCTCAGGGCTTCATCATGCCTAGCAATGAAAACAAGGTGTGTAAACTGATTAAGTCTCTGTATGGACTCAAGCAGGCACTTAAGCAATGACATCAAAAATTTGATGAAATGGTTTTGTCCAGTGGTTATAGTCTAAACCAATCTGACAAATGTGTATATAGCAAATTTGATGAATCTAGTAAAGGAGTCATCATTTGCCTATATGTTGATGACATGCTGATCTTCGGAACTGACCAAGATTAGGTTGACCTGAAAAGGAATTTCTGTCATGAAGGACATAGGGGAGGCTGATGTTATCCTTGGTATAAGGATCAAACATGAAAGTAAGGGAATTTCAATCTCTCAGTCTCATTATATTGAGAAGGTCATGAGGAAATTTAATTACATTAATTGCACTCCAGTGAGTATATTAGACCCGTTCCCCGGGAACTTGTACCCCACCCTAGATGAAAGTGGACCAAAGACTTTATATGATTGGCCAGTCAACAAATGTAACATGGTGGTCAAACCCGATAGTCAACCTAATGGTCAATGAATATATTGTATAGTTAAGGAAAGTATTATGTGGCTCAAATAAAAGGAATTAGACTTCAAGGGCTTAAGTGTCATTGTAGTAAATAAGTTATAAAGTTAGTTGTGGCCAAAGTAGAAGGAATAGGACTTGAAGGACCAATCTTGCCAATTGGCCAAAGTTGCCACCAAACCCATATTATATCCAGGAAAGTCTGGACTTTTCCACATTATTCATAAAAAAAAATATCCAGAAGATATGTTGGAGTTGGGTGTGTCGACACAAACAAGAAAGGAGGGAAAACCATGAGGTCTTGATGATCAATTGAAGAATGATTAATGGTCTAATGCTAATGATGTGCCCTAGTGATAATCCTTATGCAAGTAAGTAACTTCAATCATGTTGAATTGATGATTTATGATTTAGGGTTCATGTACTCTAAATTGGGGTATTTGGGTAAAAGATGGTTTTAAGCTAAATTAAGAGGTTAAAGTAATTATGGGTTAAGTTATAGTGATTAAAAGTTAGTAATTTTATGGGTTGGTTATCATATGATCATATGATGAAAGGGTATAATAATTGTTATAGTATTTCTTAATTTAATGATGATTAT
The DNA here is from genome assembly GCA_021014915.2 of Artemisia tridentata subsp. tridentata. Classification (NCBI taxonomy): domain Eukaryota; kingdom Viridiplantae; phylum Streptophyta; class Magnoliopsida; order Asterales; family Asteraceae; genus Artemisia; species Artemisia tridentata. The sequence continues at coordinate 383,541,273 of CP139503.1, forward strand.
GATGGTTATGAACTACGAAGATGATGATGATGTTATGATTCAAGGTGTTATGATGATGATGAAGATGATAAGTTTGATGATATTGGCTTGATATGCTTAGCTTGGAGCTAAGGTAAGTAAAATGATGATAGCATGTGTTATATGAGTTTCTAACATATATGTGTTATGTATGTTTTGTGGTTAGTTATAAGAGACTTGAGATGTGCTTATGTGCTATGATGAATGTGATCCAAGTGATGATTTTGGTTGTGAGAGTAAGATGAGGTTATGTGTTAAAGTAAGAATTAGTATGTTGAGCCGCTAAGTAAGTGTTTGGATATATGTGATGCTTATATGTTTGATTTAAGTATAATGGTATGTTATGATCGTTTTACTTACTAAGCCTTTGTGCTTACGGTTTAGTTGTCTAACCGTTTTGTAGGTTGGCATGCTTTTATGGATGGCTTGAATATAGGGATTAAGGATTTGGATATGCAAGATCAAAAGGTAGTATGCGTTTAGGAGCTTAGGAAGAATACCGGGCTCATGTGTAAAGTTTGTACCCCCGTTGGTCTTTTATTGATTGGTAAAGCGTAGCCGTATGGAAAATGGTATGTTAAGGTTGTCCCATCGATTTGGTGGTCAATTGTCGTGTCAAAGTATGGTTTAGGTGTTTATAGTCAAAGTTAAGGGGGCGTTTGACAAAAGTGTAAATATACCCATTTTGGGTTGTGAACGGGTCAAGTGTTTATGGAACATGTCTTGTATGTTAAAGTAATGACGTTGGTCTAGTTTGGTGGGCAAATGAAGTGTTATAGATCATTTGTTATGTAAATGGGTCAAAACGGGTATTTTGGTATAATACCCGTTGCTTTGTAAAGCATGTTTCCGCGGGTCGTTATGACCAAGTTTATTTATGTATTTTATGTTTATAATGTCCTAATGATTTCTGGAAGTTTTGGTGTTATGTCATGTTATAGACGTCGTTTTCCGAAAAATGGGTCAAAAGTGCACAAAAGGGTTGTGCAGAAAAAGGGGTGTTTGGGACAAGGTCCATTTTAACCCGTTTTGGGTCAAACGGGTTAAGGGTTTTGGGAAACAATGTATATGGTATATTTTAGTTCAATGTGCATTAAATGTATTTATATATATGTCTAAAGTGTCGACTTTTTGTGTTTAAAGGCGTACGGGTCATTTTGAGAAAGTTGTGCATAAAAGGTGTCATAGTGCACTTTAGGGGTCCATAGTACACCGAAGGTGTTATAGTGCATTGTAGGGGTCCATTGTGCACCGGAGGTGTTATAGTGCACTTTAGGGGTCCATAGTGCACCGAAGGTGTTATAGTGCACTTTAGGGATCCATAGTGCACTTTAGGGGTCCTTAGTGTGCAATACAGGTTACAGTGCACTTTAGGGTGCCTCCCGTCATTTTAAAAGTATTTGAGTATAGTCTCATTTAAAAATGGGTTCAAGGTCTATATGTCTAAGGATTTTACAATGGTTAAAAGAGTATTGGAATGAAGGTCAAAGTTGGGTTGTTTCCACGTAAAAGTCAAAAATTTTGGTCAAAGCGGGCACGGGGTGTAATAACTTGGTATCAGAGCCTCGGTTTAAGTGAATTAGGTTTTCTTTAGGATTGCCTAGACTTAAACCACTCGTAGAAGCATTGGACGTAAGTGTTAGTCGCGCGGAAAGTAATTGCTAAGTGTTAGATGGATTTTGTTTTATGCTAGTTAAACTTGTTGATGATAAATGATGAATGTGTTATATGTGATAATGGGTAGGTGATATAAGTCTAGGGATGATTTGAAATGTTTAAATGATAAGTTAACCGTGCACCTTAACTGGTGTCGGAGATTATATGAATGTATGTTAGAGTAACGGTAATAGAATGTGAATAGGAATGGTAATTGGTATTAGAGATGGGTTAATAAGTAAATTTAAATGTTGATGTTTAAAGTATGAACATTATAAATGTGCTAAAGTATAACGTGAAAGGATAAGATGAAACTAATGTACTAATGACGTCGTGTTAGATGGTATGGAGGGTAAAGAATGAGGCTAAAGAATAACGGCATGTAATGATTATGATTTGTAAAATATTAATGACCAATATATGGTCTCATTATACAGACATATGTCTAATGATTGACGTTAATGTAGTGTAGAGACGGGTTAAGGGTAAGTTAAGGTATAAGAATAAGAATGTGATGAGTTAAGAATGTAAGAGAGAATAAGACGAGTATGTATGAGGTAAAGGTGTTGCTCTGAAATCATTATATTACGGCTAAGGCCATTAGCGGTAATTATTATAATGAATGCATGTGTTGCAGTTGGCGATATGTGTAAAGTCTATATGTAAAAGAGTTGAGTAGACTAAAGTGTAATATAAAAATGTGAAAATGATTAATGCGGGTTAAAGAATGCAAGTTAGAGTGAAAAGTGTAAAGACGTAGAGAATGTGTGAGTAACTAAAATGTGCAAGAAGAATGAATGGTACTAATGAATAAATGTAAGTTAACCTATGCAAGGTTTAAAAGTGGAAAGAATCGGGTAGACTAAAGGGTAAAGTAAGAGGGTGGAAATGATTAAAGCGGATTTAGAATGTAAGATGATACACACATAGAAATGTGTAATTATAATAAGCAGGTTCATATGCTGTATGAGCTTGCGTTCACTAAATAAAAGGTAGTGAAGAGTGAAACACATAGAAATGTGTAATTATAATACGCAGGTTCATATGCTGTATGAGCTTGCATTTACTAAATAAAATGGATAAGATAATGTGTGTATGTTAGAATGTTAATAGTTTGGATCCAACGCTATAATGTGAAAGTGATAAAGTGTGAATGTTAATGATCCTCCGGGATGAATGTTAAAGGTGGTATCCTTCGGGATGACCAAGTCAATGAATGTTAAAGAATCCTTCGGGATGTGTTAAAGATCCTTCGGGATAAAACGTATTGCCTTCACCGGCAAAGATTGCCTACATCCTTGGCATGTGTAATAGTCCCTTCGGGGAAAATGTTGAAGTAAAGTGGATCCAAGCTAGAAAATGGAAAAAGTTTAAATGATGAATGAAATATAAAATGAAAATGAAAGAATGAAAGTTAAAGCAAGTAATAGTAGTGCGAGTGTTATGTCGGAAGTGTATAAGTAGGACGGTTTATGATTTCTTTATTTAAATGGATTGGGACGCCTTTTCATTTAAATAAAGAAGTTGTAAATCACCGAACCACAAGTTTGTATTTCTTGATTTACATCGTTTGGGACGTCTCTCCATGTAAATGAGGAAGTATGAATGAATGGGCTTATGTGTTCCCGACATGACATGAGTAGGGTGAAAGGGTAGAAAAGGAAGTCTAGGATGAATAGAAGTCATAAGGAGCTAAGATAGGTGGATAGATAATTAGTTAAATAACGACCCTAGGTGGGAAACGTCGAGTGAAGTATACAATTTAGGTACTAAAGAGTAAGTGGAAACGATTAACATTTTAAATGATACGCTTGTAGCAATTTAAATTAAAGGAAAAGTGGGGTAATGAATGCTAATAAACACTAATATAGACTAAAGGCTCTATAAAATTATGAAAAGAAAAGTAAAGGCAAATGTAGCGTGTAGTAAAATGACAATGGGATAGTGATAAGGTTGCGATAAAAGTAGAAAGTTAATAAATAATTGACTCATGGAAAGTTAAAAAGGTGTGTAATGTCTAAGTGACACATAGTCCTTGACGGAAAAGTTAGAATAGAACAAGTTTGAATGTCATGTAATAGTAATAGATATGGTTTAAATGATAAATTTTAGTTATAATAAATATGTCTCGGATGACATAATGATTAAATTAGAAGTCGTACGGCTATAAAAAGTTAAGCGAAAAATAAAATAAGTTAAAGGTATGAAGTGCGAATAGTGGACCTTGAATTGCACGATCACTTAGATCGTTGCAACAAAAAACAGGGACAAAGAAAGGAAAGAGCTAAGAATGGGGGTAAAGTGAGACTAAGTTTGGTTAGAAATAGACGAGATATTTCGGGGACGAAATCTAAATAATGGGGGTAGAATTGTTAGACCCGTTCCCCGGGAACTTGTACCCCACCCTAGATGAAAGTGGACCAAATACCTTATGTGATTGGCCAGTCAACGAATGTAACATTGTGGTCAAACCCGATAGTCAACCTAATGGTCAATGAATATATTGTATAGTTAAGGAAAGTATTATGTGGCTCAAATAAAAGGAATTAGACTTCAAGGGCTTAAGTGCCATTGTAGTAAATAAGTTATAAAGTTAGTTGTGGTCTAATGCTAATGATGTGCCCTAGTGATAATCCTTATGCAAGTAAGTAACTTCAATCATGTTGAATTGATGATTTATGATTTAGGGTTCATGTACTCTAAATTGGGGTATTTGGGTAAAAGATGGTTTTAAGCTAAATTAAGAGGTTAAAGTAATTATGGGTTAAGTTATAGTGATTAAAAGTTAGTAATTTTATGGGTTGGTTATCATATGATCAATATATGATCATATGATGAAAGGGTATAATAATTGTTATAGTATTTCTTAATTTAATGATGATTATGATGGTTATGAACTAGGAAGATGATGATGATGTTATGATTCAAGGTGTTATGATGATGAAGATGATAAGTTTGATGATATTGGCTTGATATGCTTAGCTTGGAGCTACGGTAAGTAAAATGATGATAGCATGTGTTATATGAGTTTCTAACATATATGATGAACTCAAATAAGTACATTTTATTACCATCATTTATCCTATTTATTTGACTTGTTTTATTATATTATCTGTGAGAATTGATACGTTAATGTTTACTTTTGTAATTCTTAGGTAAAAACAAGTACTATGTGAAACTTGGCAATTTTGGACTAATTATGGAGCAAAACAAGCAAGAAGTTAAGAGTCTACTAAAATGTACAAGATCAAGATCATTCTGCTCCAGATACGACGCATCCTACTTCTTACATACGGCGCATCACTATCAAGATTTCACAAGTTATAATCCAAGACGGCAAAGGACATGCGCCGCATAGAGAAATGATGTTACGCCGCATCTTCTGGCGGTGTACGAATATTCTTGAATATATTAATCTTGGACCACACGCGAAGTTAAGTCGATGCGCCGCATCTACTTATTCAATGCACCGCATCTAACCCTCAGACAAAAACTATAAATACCCCAAAGTCAGACGAATTTCGTGGTTCGTGGTTGGTGCAAGATACCTAGTATGAGAAGACAGAAGAAACCCTAGGCCGAATTCAGACGAAGTAGCAGCACAAGACACACCCTAAACAAAGATACAAGAGCTGTAAGAAGGTCCTGCATGTATTCAATTCATTAAGTAGTTTTGTTTTATTGTATTAGTACACTTTAATTCATTAGGATTGATGGGCCGATTCCATGTGACTACGGAAAACCATGGGCACCCCTTGAAATTGATTTCCCATTAATTAAAGTTTATATGTTGATGTCTTTGGTGACTTTTATTAGTGCATTGATAACCTCTGTGTCTAGCTGAGCATTGCTTGGGTCGCCATGCCCCTTCCTCGCCTATTTGTTTTAGCGTGTCTTTAATAAAAAGGATAGACATAAGTAATCATTAAGAGTTTACTCGCCGATAAGATTAGAGCCAACGAGAAAGGTTTAACTCTCGGTGCGTCGCATCGAACTATACACTTCATATAAAACTAGCAATAAAACAAGTGACAAGCTACTTAATTATCAGGACAGGTCTTCTTATTTGTCTCAAGTATCTATCTGTGTACGTGTGTGCTAATCGCTGATTCGTGCCTATTAGTTTAGTTTATTATTTAATCATAACCAAACCGTGCCAGTCTCTCAGGCTGAACCCCCTTGTGTTAGATTAGTTGTATAGCTAACTTAAGATATTAAAATACTGATTAGAATAACTAGATAATACGTTCCACTCTTAGTGATTGACACTCTACTTACCATTATATTCATACTGACCGGGTACACTGCTCGTTAAAGTGTGTGTTATATTGATAAGTCGGCTAAATATAAATTTAAAACTTGAATACTGCTAAAACCACAACGACACACCGTGGATATAAAAATTAGAGCAATACACACGCACATCAAGTTTTTGGCGCCGCTGCCGGGGAGTGAATTGTTATTATCTGTTAATTTGATTAGTATTTTAATTAGGTTTTAATTTTTAGATTCTAACCACTAACCCCGTTGTATATTAGTTAAATTGCATTCATTGTATTATTTGCATATTTTCTGTTTTTTGTTTGTTTTTTATTTTCTTTAATTTTTGTTTCTTTTTGTTTGTTTTTATTTTTGTTTTTATTTTTTTATTTTTCTTGTATTCTGCTATCGTTGTACTGTGCTAATTCAAACGATACGACGCATCTATTTTCATAGATACGGCGTATTGCGTTTAATTTTTATAAAATACAACGCGTTTAATAAATTCGATACGACGCATCTTTCCCCAAGATACGGCGTATTCTGTTTTTAATAAGAAATTTTTCTAAACGATAACGCCATACGACGCATCTGTTTTTGCGGATACGGCGTATTTATTATTTTAATTAAAAACAGTTTTCGAAATTATTAAACAGATACGACGCATCGATTTTTATCGATACGGCGCATCTTCTAAATCAAAAATCGGTTATATTTGCTAAAATTAGATACGTTGATTTTTGATAATATAACTGATACGGCGCATTCTAAAATTCTAAGCGGCGTATCTATTTTCTGAATAAAAGTCTGATTAAATTTTAACGATTATAAGATACGGCGTATCCAACTTTTTGGATACGGCGCATCGTCTGCAGATATCAGTAACTTTTATTTTTCGTATTCCGTTTTCGTTGTTAATTTTCTGATATATTACTTTCTTGAACATACCCTACTGATGCTTTTGTGATAGTTTCAGGAAGTGCATGACCAGGAGTTCAACTAAGAACTTGATTACACCTTTCGAAGATCCTGAACGAGCCTTTCATTCGCTTAAAAGGCTTTTCAACACAAAAAGCTTTGATATCTCAAGTTCGTTCGAGCTTGATTACTTTTCTGAAGAAAAAGAGGAAGAAGAAACAGAAGCAATGGCGGAAAACACTACTATGGAGGAATACATGAAAAAAACCCGTGCTGATTACACTTCAGGAGTTGCTAGACCAAAGTTTGATGAAAATTCAAAATTTGAGTTGAAGGGTCAGTTTCTCAAGGAGCTAAGAGAAAATGCTTTCAGTGGATCGGAACATGAAGATGCTAATGAACATGTTGAAAAGGTCATCGAGATTGCAGATTTGTTTACTACAGAAGGAGTCTCTGACGATCAACTCATGCTAAGAATCTTTCCAATTTCGCTTAAAGGAGCTGCTAATAAGTGGCTAAGGAATGAACCTGCTAGTTCAATCACAACATGGGAAGATTTGAAGAGCAAATTCCTGCAAAGATATTGTCCACCTACTAAAACTGCTAAAAAGATGGAGGCTATCAACAATTTCAAGCAAGAGCCTGATGAAACTCTTTATCAAGCTTGGGAACGATTTAAAGACCTATTGATGAAATGCCCTCAACATTATCTAAGTGAAATGCAGGAGATAATATTGTTCTATCAAGGATTGAACGTGCCTACTAGACAAATTTTGGATGCTAAGGGAGCTGTGCCTCAAATGAGTGCAGCTAATGCTAGAAAAGCTATCCAAGAAGCTGCTGATCATTCTCAAAAATGGCACGATAGGACCTCTACTAGATCTAAGAGCAGCACTAATTTTGTCGGGTTTGCTGCTATTCAAGCTCAATTGGATAAAACTAGTAGAGAGATGAAGAAGCGTGATGAGAAAGTTTATGGTGCCCAAGTTGGATGTGAAAAATGCGAAGGTCCTCACTACACTAAAGATTGCCCTAATAAGAATGAAAGTGAGACGTTTGAAGAAGCATACTACACACAATTTGGACAACCATTCCGACCTTCAGGAAGATTTAGGGAAGCTACTCCGGGATACTATCAAAAGAACTACTTTAATCCCACTTATCAAGAAAGGAGGCAGACTTTGGATGACACTCTTAAGAAAATTATGGCCGACGCTGCTAAAAGACATGAAGAGAACACTGCTATGATCAAAGAAATCCGAGCCTCAACAGATACTATTACAAGAAATCAAGGAGCTTCGATCAAAGCATTGGAACAACAAATTAGACAAATGAGCAAAGTTCTTCAAGAAAGGGGATACGGAAATTTACCGAGCTTAACTGAAACCAACCCAAGAGATCATGTCAAGGCCATAAACACCACTGAGGAAGTCACGCCTGATGAGTGTCTAAATACTCATCATTTTATTCCCATTTAAACTGCAAAAACAGCCAAAAACACTTTGAAAAGTCACATAATTCTACAAATATCCATAGAATGTGTTTTTATATGATTCAGGTACAAAAGAATTGAAAACAAGTGAAAAACAAGCAAAGTTTACAAAATTGGCAATTTCAGCCCCTGAAGTTTCATAAGTTGGCAGAAATAGTCCCTGGTATTCAAAAGTGGAAAACTTACATCTATGATCCTTGTACTATTCATCTATGGCAAGAATGACCCTTCTTATAACTTTGAATAAGTTTCATTTCCACCCCTCAAAAATCCAGAAATTACACTAATGGTCCCTAAAGTTTAAACCTTTAAACTTTAAACTACATAAAACCGGATCATACTAAAACCCTTAACCCATAAATAAAACCCAACACACTAAAGCCCAAATAATCAAGCCAGCCCACACAACCAACCAAACCCGACCCACCTTTTTAGATAAACACCCAAAAGTTTGACCCAAGTCAAACTTCCCTTCTTCTTCATACCACCCCGCCAAATACCACTCTCACCCACAACATTGCTCTGCAAAACCACCCCTGACACATCCACCATCACCTCCCCCGTCCTCCAATAAGAAACCTTCACATAACCCTCCCCCATGTGCTCAGAAGAGGCCAAATTCCCACTTGACAGTTTTCCTGCCAAAAAGTCCAATGGACGAATGAGATTGATTCAAAGCTAATTCAATGGTGGGATTAACTCGGTTTTGATCACAGAAGCTTCTGAGAGTGCTATAAAAAGAAATGAAGACTCACAGAAGAAATGGTCACTAGTTTTAGACCCTTCGTAGTGTAGTTTATGTTTATTGCTTGTTTCCAGTCTTAAATTAAGTTTAGTTTATCATTTCAAGGTTGTTTCAAGTTACTTGTCCTTAATTTCTTCTGTATTGTACTGATTTCCAAAGTTAATGAAAATCCAAGTTTTCAAGTTCTCTGTTCAATTCGAATCAAGTAAAGTGTTAATCTAAAAGCTTATTTACTGTATGAATAAGCTCATACAAGCTTAATATAGCTTGGTGTGAGCCTGTTCTAGTTTAATTAGTTCTGTTCCAAGAAAAATGAGAAAAGTCAACAAAAGTCAACAATAAGCCAAATAAACAATTTAGGTGTGATCAGCTGTTCTGGGATAAGCTGAGTTGAGTCTAAGCTTGGTAAGTGACAAACCAAGGGTAGTTCTGATCTAGTTCATCCTTTCTCATTGCCTCACAGTTGTAAGCCATTTTCTATAATTTTTCATTATTTTCTAGTTTACTGTTCCTCTGCTTATTTTCAGCTTATTGAAGTAATTTTATGCTTATCAATAGTTTTTAAGTGTATTTGGTCTGTTTTATCAGTTTTAAAAGGCTTTTTCTTATTTTGCTTAAAATCACTCATAAAAACCAAAAATAGCTTAAAATAAGTACTGCTTATTTTATAGCTTGATTCTGTTAGAAATTGATTTTTATTGCTTATTATAGTTAGTTGTTCCTCTGTTCTTCAATTTCTTAGCTTAATATTGCCTGTGCTAATTAAAAACCAAGACAGACCAATTTAAGGGGTGTTTGGTTTTAGCAAGTCAACTAGTCAAACCTGTGTGTTACTGTACATTGGCCATAATCCCAACTTCAACCTAGCTTATTTTGACTAATATAAGCTGTTTACAAGTCCTGATAGGCCATATAGATAGGTAAGCTAGTTTTATATACCCTGTGGGAATTTCAGCCCTCAAAAAGTCCAATTAAGCCATAATAAGCCACAAGCTTATTCTGACCTTTTCATTGGCATTTCTAAGTTCTATTTGGTACATATAGTAATAACAAGATAGCCTAGTTAAGCCTCCATTCCTCTGCACAACTTCTGCATGCTCAGTATACACTGAGCAGTCTGAGTTTTTTTAAGCTGCTGTTCTCAGCTTTTTATCTGCTTATTCCCCTGTGCCCATGTCTTGAATTTTGGTTTGCTTATTGCTCATAGTATAGGTTTTAATATTCTATGTTTGGATTCTCAATTTATAGCTTATTTCCTTGCTTAATCAGGCCTGCAATTTCCCCATTTCACTGCCCTGAGCCTGCATTCAATCTTGCACAGCTTTTTCTGATTTCTTGGACCTGATCTAGGACTCAATTAGGATAGCAATTGATTGTTAGATTTGGGGCTTTTTTGCATTTTAGTATAGCTTATAGTATAAGGAAGATTTTGCCCCCTTAAAGTTCCTCAAATTAGCTTATTTGAAGTGCTTAAAGTGCTCTGCAAGTAGGGGTATTTCACTGATATTACTGCACAATTAGTGATACTGCCTAACTGCTTATCTGCTTATTCCTTATGCTTATTTGTGATTTTTAAGTTGTTTTATGCTTTAATAAGTATGTTTAATCATTCCTGAGCTTTTGGGAATTTTTGGGTAATTTTAGCTTATTTTTAGCTTATTTGTAAAACTACTTTTCAGCCCATTTGCTTATTAGGGCTTAGATAACTTTTAATTTTATTTTTCCTGGACTTAGAATATTATTTTAGACTTAACCTGAATTTTTCAGATTTTTCCTAAGTCATTTACTATTTTTAATCATTTTAATTAGTTTATAATAGTTTTTAATTCATATTAAATAAAATAAAAATCAGAAAAATATAATTTTAATTTCTAAAATTTTCTTTTATTATTTAGGATTTAAGAAAAATAATTTTACACTTGTAGGATTAGTTTTCTAATATTTCAGTTTTTATTCCGTTTTAGATTTCCCGTTACGCGTTTTTAGTTTATTTAATTCGCGTTTAATTTTCTTTTGTATATTTTTTTTTTATATATCAATTAGAATTAAAAAAAAGCAATCAAAATCCATATCCTGATCATCAGTCACTCTAATTCCAAAACTTAAAGCAATTTGCTCATTCACACCTCGATGGGAAACGATCCGGGTAATCACTTACCTGGTTTCACACTACACACAAACGTGAGTTTTTGCAAGTATCCTTTTTCACAAAGGGGTGATTTGTATTTATTCACGCGTATCCGTCTGCATAATATTTACATATACGTTTTAGCACGGATCAAATTTTGGCGCCGCTGCCGGGGAGGTTGTGTTGCGACAATATTGTTTAAAGTTTTAGACGATTAGTGATTTGAGACCCTTCCTTGTGAAGTTCCTAGTTCCCATAAACCATATAAAATACAAAAATATTTTCCTTTTCTTTTATATATATATTATCATATAAAAATAAAAAACCCAAAAACATTTTCTGTTTTATTGTAAAATAAAAAGATAAAAGCAAAATTAAAATAATATTCCTCAACTTGGGTATTATCATAATAAGTTCCCAAACCAAAGATAAAAACTTGCCTTTGTGTCACTTGCGAATTCGGCTCACCTTTGATTGATAAACAAACTATAACGGAGGTTTAAGGATAGTTTGACATTAAATTGTCGAACTGAAAGAAGCGGGTTTTTAAGGAGCATTTATTGCCCACCTTTGCTTCTCCGCCACTCTGTGCGTTTTTCAGTCAGAGAGCTACTGTACGCTGGTTGATTTAAGGTTTAAGTTCCTTGTATTTTGCTTCGATCTTCTTCGTGAAGTTACGTTTTTATCTTGTGAATATTTTTCCAAAAATCCAAAAAAAAAAAAAAAAAAAAAAAAAAAAAAAAAAACAAAAAAAAAAAAAAAACCCAAAAATATTTTTCCTCATCCTCTTAAACCATTTGATTCTATCTTCTTAAACCCTCCTTAATATTTAATTCTCATGTCGTCACCCGGCTATCGCTGCTTCCGTTGTAGAGGTCCAGTGGGTGATAATCTTCGTTGTTCCAAGTGTTCGTGTGAGCAGTGTAGAAATGATGCACCAGACGGATCTTGTTATTGGTGTGAAGTAGCCCTCAAAAGACACCTTAATTCCATCAATGATTCTCAAAGCCCTTCCGACTACCCTTCACAGCCTGAGATACGTGCTATTAATGACAAACCGTCTAGAATCGATCCTAACCTTTCACGATTTACGGTTAAAAGTCTGTCAAGCAAACGTACAAAGCTTAGAACGGTGACTAAAAAGAACAACTTGCCTAATCTTCACGTTTATCAAGAACAAGAACCAGAGACCATAATGGAAGTGGTGGAAATTCCTAGCTCTCAGAGCACACCACTTGTCCCACCTCCGGATTTTATTCCTTGTGTCGGTTGTGGTGAGCCACTTTTCGGTTTGCCATGTCGTTGGTGTACATGTGAACAATGTGGTAATGATATTCGAGACGGAAGTTGTTTGTTTTGTGGTTCGAGGAATTCATTTGCTTATGATCCTAATCCGAACTCATTCAACGACTCTTCAAATTTTTCCAACTACCCATCACATTCATACGAGCAAGAATCATATTATCCAAATCTCAATAATGCATCGTATCAAAATACACCAAACTTTTCTTGTGAGTATTGTGGAGGTTCACACCCGAGTTTTGATTGTCAAGCAGGAAATACGTCTGTCTATGAACAAGATCCATGTAATCAAAACTTCGGATATGACCAATATCCATATGATTCACCGAATCAGTCACAGCAAATGTATTGTTGTGAGTACTGTGGTGGTCCACATTATGAATCCGATTGTCAAACGAGGACCCCGCTTGTCTATGAGCATGGCCCTTGTGACAATTATGATAATTCTTATCACGACCAGCCTCCACAGCATCAAACGATTCAAACTCAGCCTCAGCTACCTCTTGAAGAATCTTTCGAAGATGTATTACAAAAACTTCAAAATTTTGTGGATACACTTAATGATTTGGCTGTTAAACCTACCCAAGAAGATCCTCATCAGAAAACTATTAGAGAGCTTCTAGCTGAAAATGAACAAACAGCTAGATTAAGTTCCAAATATCGTCAAACTTTCATTTGTGATGACGATGATGACGATTCTATGTGGGGAGTTTGCGAGAATTCATCAGCTGCAATCACGCCTGTCCAGAAAAGGCAGGATGACAAGACTATTGCAGAATTGCTAGCCGACGAGCAAATGAAAGCCATTTATGCTAGCAATATTGATGAGGAGGACGACGAGGAGAGTATTATTCCTTTGAGTGACATCATTTTTCAACTCCCTCAGTCTATTGCAATCCCATCATTCTTTTCCAACTTTGGACCCCAAGGACTCTCTTATTATGGGGGATGAGCATATTAGCACTATTCCTGAAAAGGAATCGGACGAATTCATAAAGTCTAGTGCTGAGAACCTTATCCCAATCCCAAGTGAGTCTGAGGATATTTCCAACAGTGAAAGTGATGATTCTTTTTGTAGTGATCAACCTCTTGACACTACTGATGATTCTTTCGGGACGTTTTCTAACCCTCTTTTCGATTCAAACGATGAATTATTCAGGATTTTCTCTAATCCCCTTTTCAATTCAAATGATGATTTTTCCTCTAGTGATGATGAATCACTTTCTGATGAGGAGGTTCAAAATGAAAGTCTCAAAGTCCATTCAAATTCTCTTTTTGAATTTGATGATGAGTGCTTTTCTATTAAAATAAATCCTCTCTTTGATGATGAATTAGAAAACGATGAGGTCGAGGACTCTATTATTCATAAACTTGATGATGTGACCTCAACTCTTAATCTCGATCTTTCTCCGACATGTGTGACAATTCCTTCTGAGGATCGCCATTATATTGACTTCACATATGTCGTTCGAGTTTTTCTACCTTTAATTTCTGTCCTTATAAGGTAGCTTGTCCTTTCCCTCACTCGTTTGGGAATGAGAACAATGTTTTTGACCCCGGCATCTCTTTTGAGCCGGATGTATCTCATCGGAGTGGATCTTTCAAAAACTTCAATGTTTGTCCAAACATCTTGAATGATAGTCCGATGGAGATTGTCTCTTCCACATCTTGCTTCCCCAAGAACCAATAAATGCGGGGTCGAGTCAAGCTAGTGACTCGGTGAACAAAAATATTAGCACACCATATGGGTTTTCACCCATATTTCTGTCTTCTTTCTCTGTTCTACCACCTAAGTGTGGGGGAGTTGCCCCTGCTGTTGTGTGTATATATATATATATTATATATATATATATATATATATATATATATATATATATATATATATATATATATATATATATATAAAAGAAAAAAAAAGCATGTGTATATATAAAATAATGGTTATTAGTATTACCTTTTTACGTTCTAAGTGTTGGTTTAATAGCCGGTACTTTGAATATTGAGGGCAATATTCAGTTCTAAGTGTGGGGGGGGGGGGGGGGGAATTCTAGCGAATTTGATCATATGTACCATCTAGTACCCCCATTTTGGCCAAAAATTTTAATTTTTTTTTCTCACTTAGAACGCAATAAATGGTTATCAGTCCGCCATGTCTAACCCACATAAGGATTGGCTAATCCGAGAGCAAACGGCTCTTGGTAAAGATGTCTCAAATCCGTTATGGCTTACAATTTGCCAAAAATTATATGGTATTCAACTCCCCATATCTTTATAAGTGAAGAGTTGGCTAGCCCGCAAGGTTATGGCTTGTGGTAAAGGCATTGGAAAACCATAATTGGTAATCAGCTCACCAAGATAATAACTGTATTTTATCTAAGAGTTGGCTAGTCCAGAAGCAAACGGCTTTTGGTAAAGACAAATCAAATCCGTTGACAGCTCATGGTTTGCTCAAAATCATTTGGTTATTAATGTACCAAAGTATCATACTAAAACATTGGCTACTCCAGAAGTAATGGCTTTTGGTAAAGAGACATAAAATCCATTAAATTTTCATAAAAGATTGCTAGGGACTAGCAATAGTTTAGTGTGGGGGATTGATGAGTGTCTAAATACTCATCATTTTTATTCCCATTTAAACTGCAAAAACAGCCAAAAACACTTTGAAAAGTCACATAATGCTACAAATATCCATAGAATGTGTTTTTATATGATTCAGGTACAAAAGAATTGAAAACAGGTGAAAAACAAGCAAAGTTTACAATTTGGCAGTTTCAGTCCCTGAAGTTTCATAAGTTGGCAGAAATAGTCCCTGGTATTCAAAAGTGGAAAACTTACATCTATGGTCCTTGTACTATTCATCTATGGCAAGAATGACCCTTCTTATAACTTTGAATAAGTTTCATTTCCACCCCTCAAAAATCCAGAAATTACACTAATGGTCCCTAAAGTTTAAACCTTTAAACTTTAAACTACATAAAACCGGATCATACTAAAACCCTTAACCCATAAATAAAACCCAACACACTAAAGCCCAAATAATCAAGCCAGCCCACACAACCAACCAAACCCGACCCACCTTTTTAGATAAACACCCAAAAGTTTGACCCAAGTCAAACTTCCCTTCTTCTTCATACCACCCCGCCAAATACCACTCTCACCCACAACATTGCTCTGCAAAACCACCCCTGACACATCCACCATCACCTCCCCCCTCCTCCAATAAGAAACCTTCACATAACCCTCCCCCATGTGCTCAAAAGAGGCCAAATTCCCACTTGACAGTTTTCCCGCCAAAAAGTCCAATGGACGAATGAGATTGATTCAAAGCTAATTCAATGGTGGGATAAACTCGGTTTTGATCACAGAAGCTTCTGAGAGTGCTATAAAAAGAAATGAAGACTCACAGAAGAAATGGTCACTAGTTTTAGACCCTTCGTAGTGTAGTTTATGTTTATTGCTTGTTTCCAGTCTTAAATTAAGTTTAGTTTATCATTTCAAGGTTGTTTCAAGTTACTTGTCCTTAATTTCTTCTGTATTGTACTGATTTCCAAAGTTAATGAAAATCCAAGTTTTCAAGTTCTCTGTTCAATTCGAATCAAGTAAAGTGTTAATCTAAAAGCTTATTTACTGTATGAATAAGCTCATACAAGCTTAATATAGCTTGGTGTGAGCTTGTTCTAGTTTAATTAGTTCTGTTCCAAGAAAAATGAGAAAAGTCAACAAAAGTCAACAATAAGCCAAATAAGCAATTCAGGTGTGATCAGCTGTTCTGGGATAAGCTGAGTGGAGTCTAAGCTTGGTAAGTGACAAACCAAGGGTAGTTCTGATCTAGTTCATCCTTTCTCATTGCCTCACAATTGTTAGCCATTTTCTATAATTTTTCATTATTTTCTAGTTTACTGTTCATCTGCTTATTTTCAGCTTATTGAAGTAATTTTATGCTTATCAATAGTTTTTAAGTGTATTTGGTCTGTTTTATCAGTTTTAAAAGGCTTTTTCTTATTTTGCTTAAAATCACTCATAAAAACCAAAAATAGCTTAAAATAAGTACTGCTTATTTTATAGCTTGATTCTGTTAGAAATTGATTTTTATTGCTTATTATAGTTAGTTGTTCCTCTGTTCTTCAATTTCTTAGCTTAATATTGCCTGTGCTAATTAAAAACCAAGACAGACCAATTTAAGGGGTGTTTGGTTTTTGCAAGTCAACTAGTCAAACCTGTGTGTTACTGTACATTGGCCATAATCCCAACTTCAACCTAGCTTATTTTGACTAATATAAGCTGTTTACAAGTCCTGATAGGCCATATAGATAGGTAAGCTAGTTTTATATACCCTGTGGGAATTTCAGCCCTCAAAAAGTCCAATTAAGCCAAAATAAGCCACAAGCTTATTCTGACCTTTTCATTGGCATTTCTAAGTTCTATTTGGTCCATATAGTAATAACAAGATAGCCTAGTTAAGCCTCCATTCCTCTGCACAACTTCTGCATGCTCAGTATACACTGAGCAGTCTGAGTTTTTTTAAGCTGTTGTTCTCAGCTTTTTATCTGCTTATTCCCCTGTGCCCATGTCTTGAATTTTTGTTTGCTTATTGCTCATAGTATAGGTTTTAATATTTTGTGTTTGGATTCTCAATTTATAGCTTATTTCCTTGCTTAATCAGGCCTGCAATTTCCCCATTTCACTGCCCTGAGCCTGCATTCAATCTTGCACAGCTTTTTCTGATTTCTTGGACCTGATCTAGGACTCAATTAGGATAGCAATTGATTGTTAGATTTGGGGCTTTTTTGCATTTTAGTATAGCTTATAGTATAAGGAAGATTTTGCCCCCTTAAAGTTCCTCAAATTAGCTTATTTGAAGTGCTTAAAGTGCTCTGCAAGTAGGGGTATTTCACTGATATTACTGCACAATTAGTGATACTGCATAACTGCTTATCTGCTTATTCCTTATGCTTATTTGTGATTTTTAAGTTGTTTTATGCTTTAATAAGTATGTTTAATCATTCCTGAGCTTTTGGGAATTTTTGGGTAATTTTAGCTTATTTTTAGCTTATTTGCAAAACTACTTTTCAGCCCATTTGCTTATTAGGGCTTAGATAACTTTTAATTTTATTTTTCATGGACTTAGAATATTATTTTAGACTTAACCTGAATTTTTCAGATTTTTCCTAAGTCATTTACTATTTTTAATCATTTTAATTAGTTTATAATAGTTTTTAATTCATATTAAATAAAATAAAAATCAGAAAAATAAAATTTTAATTTCTAAAATTTTCTTTTATTATTTACCATTTAAGAAAAATAATTTTACACTTGTAGGATTAGTTTTCTAATATTTCAGTTTTTATCCCGTTTTAGATTTCTCGTTACGCGTTTTTAGTTTATTTAATTCGCGTTTAATTTTCTTTTGTATATTTGTTTTTTATATATCAATTAGAATTAAAAAAAGCAATCAAAATCCATATCCTGATCATCAGTCACTCTAATTCCAAAACTTAAAGCAATTTGCTTATTCGCACCTCGATGGGAAACGATCCGGGTAATCACTTACCTGGTTTCACACTACACACAAACGTGAGTTTTTGCAAGTCTCCTTTTTCACAAAGGGGTGATTTGTATTTATTCACGCGTATCCGTCTGCATAATATTTACATATACGTTTTAGCACGGATCAACGCCTAACATTCCTTTTCCTAGAAGATTGATGAATGGTAATGATGCTGCAAAGCCCGAATTTTTCTTTAATTCTTCAATCAGTTTAAGGAGGCTACTAAAAGAGAAGACAGAGATTGAAGAGGAGATCAAGGCTACAATGAAAGAAAAGAGCTCTGCAACCGACTTACATGCCTTGCCTCATAAAGAAAAGGACCCAGGAAGTTTTACTTTACCTTGTTCAATTAATGATATATCTTTCAATAATGTGTTAGCTGACTTAGGAGCTAGTGTTAGTGTTATGCCCCTTAAGACATTCACTACCCTAGGACTAGGAAAATTAGCACCAACTAAGTTGCTTATTGAATTGGCTGATAAAACGGTAAAACGACCTGAAGGGATTGCTATGATTCTGATGATGAGTGGTATGATTGTGTAGTAATTAACAAACGTAGGAGAATAGTTGAGAATAAAAATTTGAATAATGATGTGTTTATTGAACTACCACCCCACCTTGCATATTTATGCCTATATAATAATAAGAATTTCCCGTCTATCATTTTGTCATCTCTGCCCGAAATGGACAGAACTTTGTTTATACAGATATTAAAGAAGAATGGCGTAGAAATTAAGGACGAGCAAGGAGTGTTCAATATTACTGGACTGGTGATGAGGGAGCGCAATGCTTCCGACTCTTTCAGTGATTGATATTAAGGAGCTGAACGTGAGTCTAACTTGAAGACTCTGGAATAAAGACAAGCGCTGACCGGGAGACAACCCGGAAAATTTTTACTTTTCTGTTCTTTTTCGAGTCAGTCAGGCCCGCAGAAGATATGGCGCATCTCCATCCTAAGATGCGACGCATCTCCTGCAATGGTCATATCTTACTTTATTTTCTGCATTTTTGTTTTTGACTTTAGAAACTTTCTGTCAGTATTTTAATGCGGCGCATCCCTGGTTAAGGATACGACGCATCTTTTATCCTGATTCATAATTATTCCAGGCTCGATACGGCGTATCTTCTTCCATAAGATACGGCGTATCGACTGACCTGATGATTTTCATTTTAATTTTTTTCAGTTTTATTTTTACTAACTACTAATGTATTATGCAAGTTTGAACCTTCTTAACTTAGGTGTGTTAAAGTCTTGATGGTATTATAGATTCCTGCATTTCCTGTGGATACATAAAATATGAAGCTTAAATGTTCTCATCCACAAGAAAGATGATTTTTGCTCTTATACGAAAAATGGAGGATCATACCGAGCAAATCTCAGGGGAGTTTTTCTGTTCTAATTCTTTTATTTTCCAGTTTTTAATCTTTAATAAAAACAACGAGGACGTTGTTTAACTTAAGTGGGGGGATTGGAGAATTAGAACACCTACTTGTCCTAAACTTTTTCAAAATATGCTTAAAATGTGCTTAATATATCAAAATTTAAAATTTTTTAGCATGTTTTTGTTTAAAGTCTAAATTACATAGCTGCACACATAACATTATTTTCAAAAATTGTGAACTTTTCAAAATTCACAAATCTATGAGTGTGCCGGTGACTTGTAAACTTTAGAACTTGGCTTGTATACTATTCGAGACCACCATAATAAGTATTATCTTTATAATTGGAATGACTTGTCTAAATTGGTAAATTTCTAGGATTATACCCAAATAGCCTTTATATGTTATGTGATATTAGCTAACTACATTGGTTAGTTAACCCCCGTATAAACCCTTTTGTTACTCTCATTTTTAGAGTAAGATACCCCTAGAAAAACACTCAGAGCCATTCCTTTCGTTTCTTACACCTTTGTTATAATGTTTCGTTACACCCTTACACCTTAGCCTACCCTGTAGATTAAAATCCGTGGTTAATTGCTTTAGGCAAAGTGTGTTTCCTTACATTACCTGTGTTCGCGTGCGTAATTCATTATCTATGGTTAGGTCGGGAAATTGCACAATGCAATTGGTATGAAAGTAAATATTGTATATCTTTGACTTTATTTTTCGTGTGTTTACTACTTTCGCTATTATAGTTATTTCTGAAAGTATGAGAAGTATGGAAAGAATTATCAAGAAAGAAAGTGATAGAAAAGTTGTGAAATTTTACACATATATGTTGAAAAAAAAAAAAAAAAAAAAAAAAAAAAAAAAAAAAAAAAAATCAAAAAAATGAGAAAAGAAAAAGGAAAAGTTGGATGTTTGTTTTAACCAACTTATGTAAAGTTTTGTACTAAGTGGTCGATATCACCACTATTTGTTATATATTATATTTATGGATTGAAAGGGAGTTGGCCGTTATGGGAACGCCAACTAAGGTTATTCTTTGATTGAGATCTTGTTGAGTATAATTCGTGTCTACCTAAAGCGTGTGTTTCAAGTGTTAAAGCGTGAGTTATTCAATGATATGAGTCTTATTTATGGGATGGTTGGGAAAGCAATTTACCACACTTAGGATTTTAATTTATCTGTTTTGTTTATTTTTCATTTTACACCAATTTGTATCCCAAATATTATCCATACCCTATATTATTCTTTATCCAAACCTTTGATTTATTGAGATTAGGGATTTGAGCAATCTTAAGTATCGTAGTCGTGGATTCGGCTATGTATTTATGATTTTGTCGCCCTTTTTGATATAATATTATTGGTAAAGATTACTTGGTCCTATCTTTAGCCTATTCGAGTTAAGGATTTGAGCAATTGCAAGTATCGTGTTCGTGGATTCGATCATGTATTTGTGATTTTGTCCCCTTTTCTGGAATTTGAGATCGATAGAGATTAAGAAAAATGACCCTTAACCAACAAACCCTTTTTACCGCTTTAGACTTGTTATTCCTTGGCTTTAGTGGAGGAGATGCGTATACTTGCCAAGCTTATGATAGAATATTCATCACGACTGGACAGTTAAACGATTAGATTTGCTTTTATCAAAATATTTTATTTTATTTCTAATTCGTTAAGTGTTTGGTTGTGTGATTATGACAAAACGAATACATGCTTAAATATAAAAATAAATCCTAATATCTTTTAGGATACATTTTCATTAGATTAATTCTAAGGTTTACTTGGGGACAAGTAAAGTTCAAGTGGGGGGATATTTGATGAACTCAAATAAGTACATTTTATTACCATCATTTATCCTATTTATTTGACTTGTTTTATTATATTATCTGTGAGAATTGATACGTTAATGTTTACTTTTGTAATTCTCAGGTAAAAACAAGTACTATGTGAAACTTGGCGATTTTGGACTAATTATGGAGCAAAACAAGCAAGAAGTTAAGAGTCTACTGAAATGTACAAGATCAAGATCATTCTGCTCCAGATACGCCGCATCCTACTTCTTACATACGGCGCATCACTATCAAGATTTCACAAGTTATAATCCAAGACGGAAAAGGACATGCGCCGCATAGAGAAATGAAGTTACGCCGCATCTTCTGGCGGTGTACGAATATTCCTGAATATATTAATCTTGGACCTCACGCGAAGTTAAGTCAATGCGCCGCATCTAACCCTCAGACAGAAACTATAAATACCCCAAAGTCAGACGAATTTCGTGGTTCGTGGTTGGTGCAAGATACCTAGTACGAGAAGACAGAAGAAACCCTAGGCCGAATTCAGACGAAGTAGCAGCACAAGACACACCCTAAACGAAGATACAAGAGCTGTAAGAAGGTCCTGCATGTATTCAATTCATTAAGTAGTTTTGTTTTATTGTATTAGTACACTTTAATTCATCAGGATTGATGGGCCGATTCCATGTGACTACGGAAAACCATGGGCACCCCTTAAAATTGCTTTCCCATTAATTAAAGTTTATATGTTGATGTCTTTGGTGACTTTTATTAGTGCATTGATAACCTCTGTGTCTAGCTGAGCATTGCTTGGGTCGCCATGCCCCTTCCTCGCCTATTTGTTTTAGCGTGTCTTTAATAAAAAGGATAGACATAAGTAATCATTAAGGGTTTACTCGCCGATAAGATTAGAGCCAACGAGAAAGGTTTAACTCTCGGTGCGTCGCATCGAACTATACACTTCATATAAAACTAGCAATAAAACAAGTGACAAGCTACTTAATTATCAGGACAGGTCTTCTTATTTGTCTCAAGTATCTATCTGTGTACGTGTGTGCTAATCGCTGATTCGTGCCTATTAGTTTAGTTTATTATTTAATCATAACCAAACCGTGCCAGTCTCTCAGGCTGAACCCCCTTGCGTTAGATTAGTTGTATAGCTAACTTAAGATATTAAAATACTGATTATAATAACTAGATAATACGTTCCACTCTTAGTGATCGACACTCTACTTACCATTATATTCATACTGACCGGGTACACTGCTCGTTAAAGTGTGTGTTATATTGATAAGTCGGCTAAATATAAATTTAAAACTTGAATACTGCTAAAACCACAACGACACACCGTGGATATAAAAATTAGAGCAATACACACGCACATCAATATATGTGTTATGTATGTTTGTGGTTAGTTATAAGAGACTTGAGATGTGCTTATGTGCTATGATGAATGTGATCCAAGTGATGATTTTGGTTGTGAGAGTAAGATGAGGTTATGTATTAAAGTAAGAATTAGTATGTTGAGCCGCTAAGTAAGTGTTTGGATATATGTGATGCTTATATGTTTGATTTAAGTATAATGGTATGTTATGATCGTTTTACTTACTAAGACTTTGTGCTTACGGTTTAGTTGTCTAACCGTTTTGTAGGTTGGCATGCTTTTATGGATGGCTTGAATATAGGGATTAAGGATTTGGATATGCAAGATCAAAAGGTAGTATGCGTTTAGGAGCTTAGGTAGAATACCGGGCTCATGTGTAAAGTTTGTACCCCCGTTGGTCTTTTATTTATTGGTAAAGCGTAGCCGTATGGCAAATGGTATGTTAAGGTTGTCCCATCGATTTGGTGGTCAATTGTCGTGTCAAAGTATGGTTTAGGTGTTTATAGTCAAAGTTAAGGGGGCGTTTGACAAAAGTGTAAATATACCCATTTTGGGTTGTGAACGGGTCAAGTGTTTATGGAACATGTCTTGTATGTTAAAGTAATGACGTTGGTCAAGTTTGGTGGGCAAATGAAGTGTTATAGATCATTTGTTATGTAAATGGGTCAAAACGGGTATTTTGGTATAATACCCGTTGCTTTGTAAAGCATGTTTTCGCGGGTCGCTATGACCAAGTTTATTTATGTATTTTATGTTTATAATGTCCGGCCTAATGATTTTTGGAAGTTTTGGTGTTATGTCATGTTATAGAAGTCGTTTTCCGGAAAATGGGTCAAAAGTGCACAAAAGGGTTGTGCAGAAAAAGGGGTGTTTGGGACAAGGTCCATTTTAACCCGTTTTGGGTCAAACGGGTTAAGGGTTTTGGGAAACAATGTATATGGTATATTTTAGTTCAATGTGCATTAAATGTATTTATATATATGTCTAAAGTGTCGACTTTTTGTGTTTAATGGCGTACGGGTCATTTTGAGAAAGTTGTGCATAAAAGGTGTCATTGTGCACTTTAGGGGTCCATAGTGCACCGAAGGTGTTATAGTGCACTTTAGGGGTCCATAGTGCACCGGAGGTGTTATAGTGCACTTTAGGGGTCCATAGTGCACCGAAGGTGTTATAGTGCACTTTAGGGGTCCATAGTGCACTTTAGGGGTCCTTAGTGCGCAGTACAGGTTACAGTGCACTTTAGGGTGTCTCCCGTCGTTTTAAAAGTATTTGAGTATAGTCTCATTTAAAAATGGGTTCAAGCTCTATATGTCTAAGGATTTGACAATGGTCAAAAGAGTATTGGAATAAAGGTCAAAGTTGGGTCGTTTCCGCGTAAAAGTCAAAAATTTTGGTCAAAGCGGGCACGGGGTGTAACAGAGTACTCCTATGGGTACAAGTGAGAAGTTGAGATCTAATAATGGTCAGATTGTATCTCAACTTGAATATTCTAAGGTAATTGGCTGTCTGAAGTATGCCAAGACTTGTACAAGGCCTAATATTGCTTTTGTTGTGGGTAAAATGAGTAGGTACTCTAGTAATCCTAGTACTCATCACTAGCAAGCAGTTTAGCGGGTATTGAAGTATTTGAAGAAAACTATGAATAAAAGGGAACAACCTATGTGAATGAAAAGTTTTGCCGCTTTAGAGAGCTTTTGGCTTTTGAAACATTCATGAAATGTATATGGACATATGGCTTAATTAGTGTCACGAGCGTTTAAGTGCTTTAAAACTTGTGTGCATGCTGTCTTCAGGTATTCAAACGGGTTGAAGGGTTCAATTCTTAGAACACCATGATTCTCGAATATTTGGAATGTGTAATGTACTACAATCGAAATTTAATCTTCAATATATTTTCATTTATGCACTGGTTTTGTTTTATGTTTATTTTCATGCTAAGGTAATTGTACTAAATTGGGGAGGATTGTTGGAAATTTAGTTCAACTGAAGGTTTCTTGTCGCGCCTGGTAATGGGTCTGGAGGTACGGAATTTACACCCATCAAGTCGTTGATCACCCTAACTCTGATAATGGTAAATTATGATCCACGTCGCTAATGAAGTTTAAGGAGTCTATTCTTCAATGAGTGTGACTCTGAACGGTATTCATGAGACTGATGAGTTCATCTGGCTGCATGCTCTTTGAGTAGACGCTTAAAGATCTCATCAGGGAGTAGTCTCTCCAGAGGGTTCATCTCTTGTAGGATATTGGAAATCATAACACGATGATGGTTCTAGTACTTGGCCGAATTCAAAGAGTGTAGAGAGAGAAAGTGGGATATTCTAGTGAGAGAAAGTGAAGTAGTATGATTAAGAGTGTAAGAACATCCAACCCTTCCCATGTGTGGGAAGGGGTATATATACTCCTATCATAAGTGCCCCTAGTGAGCTGTGGAGTAAGATGACAGTGGGTAAAGACCCGACCCAACTCCAAAAATATAACTACGACTAAACTAATATAATTATAACCAAACTTGTATTAATGAGTCTACGAGCTAACTTAATGCTAAAGAATACTCGGGGTGACCGAGTCTTTTATATGAATATTTATATTCCTAACAATCTCCCCCTAAGGGAGATCACCCCGGGAATTACAATTTGAATTCTAGCATTCTGATGAACTTCATTTCTTTAGCTCGTAGTCTTTGATTCTTCATGATTGATAAACTTTGTACTTTAAGTCGTGATCTCATGAGTATAGTTCCTTTGGCTTGTGTGATCTTTGAGCTTGTTATGAGATCATCAATCATCATAAATCTCCAAGCTCATCCTTTGTAGTATCGCCTTCATGTGATGTAGTGACTATTGGACTGGCATGCTCACACTTTTCTGGATCAATATAACTATCATCAGAGTTGCGGAAGCTGTTGTAGGTCATTATGTTATCATGATTTCTTTGAACGTGAGTGTGAAGTGTGAGCATGAGGTTACGGATTGACACGTCTCTGCTGGAATTGGGTACCACCATCACCATCTTTATATAAATCTGAAATAAAACAGTTAGCAATAAAGTTGGTGAACGAATATGGCTTTGTCATTCGTTCGGTGTGGTTGAATTAACCTTCGGTTCCATGAGGACCGACCTGTGATCAGGTAGAATCCCCTTTAAAGAAGTTTCTCCTTGACAGGAATTTCCAGCTTGTTGTAGGGAATCATCCAACGAGTTACCATAGGAATCACCCTACTAAGCATGTTCTCATACCGGAACGTCTCAAAGCAGACTGCACGGAAGAGTGAATCAATGAATTGAATACCCACTGATTGATGAGAAATTGATTAGAAAAGTCACTCGCGTGTCACTGGATAAACATTTTATGCAACACGACGAGGGTTTTATCCATTGAATCACATTTCTGTCATAAACACTTTTGTTTGAAAATTTTCACAATCAATGTGCTCGAAACTCAGTTGGTGAGCACATTGAAAGGTTTTCCAAAAGCATTCGTCAATCCATTTCCTGGAACAAGTTTGATTCAAAAGAGAATCGCCCCATCGTTTCTTTCTAGTTGTCACTAGTTTGATCCATGAAGGATCTCACATGTCACCCACCAAGAGCTTGTTTGTTGTTGGCTCTAGAAGGATTTCCATCTTCATTGTGAATACTTTACGTATCACTCGGATGTTCTGGCAATACCACAAAGATAATGCGTAGGACTCTTAATATATGTTTTCTTACTTTTCACGGTGTATGAAACAACAAGCATACTGGAAATGTGTCCTAATGAGATTTATGGATGATCTCTTGGCTCTAGACTCAATAGTTCATTTTGATTTAGTGATCGGAGGCTGGAGAGGACTACCACCTTTTCAATATCGTCTAACTCGAAGTGAGAAAGACAATAGAAATGTATTGATCTTCGTGACAAGTGAAACAAGAGTCCTTTGAGGGACCTTGAGTGGCTGGGGAGGGTTGTGCAGCGTATCACTGGGTCCATGATACTTGTCTTCAATGTCAGCAATCAACTAAGTGATTCTGACAGCATATGTATTGACCCGGTTTCTGCCTAAAGTGTAAGGAGGGCTTCTTTCTTTTCACCCTTTCTCATTATATTTCTTTTTCATTCTTCAACCCCTTCAGCGCTTACCGAGACTTCATCACTAGCACCTTGTTGGGTTTGTTCCGGTACTAGCTCCATCTCAGACAGCACTCTTGTAGGTCCACACGAATTATGGATCTATGTAGCCTTTGTAAGACAATAGATAACTTGGATAAATCCAAATCAATCTATATGAGAAACTCTTAACTGTGTATTGATTGTTAATGCGGAATCTTAACAAGCAATGAGTATGAAGAACACAATTAAGATAACTAACTTCGTATTACTATTAAACTTTTTCTTATATCACGTACATCTAACACTTTGTTACAATGCCGTAGGGTTCCTTTTATACTCTAAGAAAAACCCTAGATACAAAACGTGTGAAAGGATAAACATATCTTCTAATAAGATATCTAATACGACTATATCCTTTCATAATATATAGCTAACTAATTCTGCTATAAAACATAAACAGACTTAACTATTTCTAGTCACCAGACTTAACTATGTTTGGGTTGAGGATAAACAAGTTTGGGTCAAAAACAGGTCAACCTGTCTAACCCGTTTAGTAAACGGGTCGTGTTTGGGTTGAGTAAGTGTTAAACAGGTCAATACGTGAACCCGTTTAAGTATGTAAGCCTCTAAAAATAAAATATATAAATTGGTTTTAATGTTGGATATGGATTAAATGTATTTTATTTTCTACTTAATATGAGTGAATTACAATTATAACTCATATATTATTGAAACTGACGCTTATAACTCCGATATCATTGAAATTGTTATATAGTTATTTGTATGTTATTTTTATCATATTTTACATCCTTATATCATTTTTGCATTTAAACTAGTTAAATCGACAAAACCACCACCCTTATTCTGTGCTAGACCTATATACTTAAACGGGTCACAAACGGGTTACGCGTGTTATGCAGGTCTGTGTTAGGGTTAAGCTTCTTGACACGATTAATAAATGGGTCGTGTTTTGGTAGAAGTTATTTCAACCCACCAACCCGCGAACCCGAATAGGTCAGCACGAACACGACTCGATTGCCACCCCTAATGACAATGGATCATTTAATCGGTTTAAAAAGAAAAAGAAAAGAATAAAAGAATATCAATTGAACCAATGAATCAATCATATTCACGCTTTATTTTATCAAAATAAAAAAAACTCACTTTCCACCTATTTTTCTAAAAATGAAATATCTGGCAAACGGTAAATTGTCAAGTAAAAAAAAATACACCATCGCGACGAGTATTTTTTTATCTTTCGGTAGACGAGCACTTCGATATACTTTCGACGATTTTTTTTTTTTCTTTTTTTCAGTTACTTCTATAAAAATCACATGTGATTTGTATTTTTCCAGATGTAACTAAAAAAAAAATCGAAAAAAAATTTCTCGAAAGTATATTAAAGTGCCCGTTTATAGAAAGATGATTTAATTCTCGTCGCGGTGGTATGATTCGTTTTGCGTAACGATTAACGGTTTGCGTGATATTTAATTTTTAAAAAAAGAGTGAAAGTTTATTTTCTTTGTTTTGATTAAAAATGGATGGCCATAATTGCTTTATTGAATCTTTAAACAATATTGAATCTACATTGAACTTTTGCCCTCTATCAATTGCATCCAAAAAAACCAATTGAAATGCAGTAGTGATGTAGATTAAGTAACATGATAACACAAATCGGACCTGTTGATTCACACAAATACCAGGAACAATTCTATCAATAATCGTTGATTCAGGCGAATACCGATTATGGAGTAATTCTTAGCAAAACCTGCCAAAATAGACTTTTGGTGTTTCATTTAACTGAATAGCCACAAAGGCAATACACTTGTTAAATAGAGATACAAAGTCGAAATGGACCCTAAATGACAAACGGGCCGAAAACCATTACAAAAACAAAAGTCCAATAAACTGAGAAAAAACATAAAAGTGCAAATAACTCCTAAAATAGGACGTAGTCGGTTTACCACAATGTGCTCCTCATTCCAAGCTTCGAATCGACCGGACATAGGCCTGAAACGGAGCCCCGCAGCCCGAGTTATGCCCATTTTAGTGAGGCCCCTTTTATCACGCGATCTTGGGTCTCAAGAAACACAATGGCGTTCATCAACACTTGGGCCCACATCAAGTAGGTATAGTGATACCCTTAAATGGTGTCGGTGGGTTTCACTGGGCAAATCAATGGAAGACGACGAGGATTTCGATGACGATGATGATAAATGTGTCATTTTTATAGAGTGGTGAGTTTCGGTTTATCAGAAGGCGTTGTGTTATTTAGGAATGTGTCTTTTTTTTAGAGTGGTGGTTAAATAGTTTAGACATGGTCGGTCATATTTTCG
This sequence comes from Artemisia tridentata subsp. tridentata, assembly GCA_021014915.2. NCBI lineage: Eukaryota > Viridiplantae > Streptophyta > Magnoliopsida > Asterales > Asteraceae > Artemisia > Artemisia tridentata. Next base: position 383,570,331 of record CP139503.1, read on the forward strand.
TTTAGTGTTTTATTTGCTTTTTATAGAGTGGTGTAATCTTCAGCTTCTCACTAGTTTTTATATAAAATTATTTGCCGTTCAAAAAAAAGATTTTACGATCGGCTTTGACTCAAGCTCGCTTGATCCATTAATCAAATCAACAATATATAATATTCGGCATATCATATAGTATTATGATTACTATATATAATGTGCTACCCGCGGAGAAAAGATTTGGGATCCATCAGTACTGATCGTACCAGAGAGTCTACAATCATAGAAGTCTTGAGAGGCAAAGAAGATTACAACTACTTGACGAACATGTTAACTGTTTATACATGCACTGTCAACATGAACCAATGTTATTGTTCATTCATGACCAAGAAAAGAGAAAAAAATAACTAAAACAAACGAACTAGCCTGACAATATCATCCTTAATTTACCACCTCTTTATCGCGCAGTCATTCTTTACACTGAGCGTATGGCTCAAACCCAGCCACAGCAGCAGGTCCAGAAGGTCCAGCACTTGATGGGTCCTTCATAAAACCACCGATGCTTGCCGGACCAAAGAAGCGGTTATGATGATGCCCCATGTGAAAAGCAGGCACAAAAGGACTCATACCAAAGTGACCCTGATCAGTAGTTCTATTCACAATCACAAGCGGCTCACCCCTTATGGACCCACGTTCTCCGCCATCAAACTCCCTATAGCGGTGCAGATACACAGTCAGAGGCTCGATATAATCATCAAACCCTAGTTTGCTCATAGCCCAAAGCACATCTTCAGCAGTGATGGTCTTCCTTTGTTCACGTTGGCAGCGGTCATTGGCTTCACCTGTCACAAAGCTAATGTACTCAGAAACACATTCCTGGATGGTTTCTTTTGCATCATCAGATATCTTAGCATGAGGAGGAAGGATCTTTCTCATGATTCGGATGACGTTTGCTATTGGCATGAAGCGATCTTGTTCCCGAACTGTGCACTCATTATCATCTGTAGGTGTGGTACTGTTATTGTTGGTCATTTCTGGTAACTTCATCTTCATGTCCGGTTGTTGTGTCCCTGATCAATGTGATTTTAAGTAACTAAAAACGTTATATAACATTATATCGTCGAGTTAATTAGTAGCTTAACTAGTGTCATGCATGGTTTAATATTTTATAGTAATTTGTTTACACTTTTGTTTTCACTCTTCATGCACTGATGTCTACCTCAATCTTCTTTATATTAAAGTTAGAGTTAACATAAACATTATAGCTAAACAGAATAACAAAATTACTGAAAAACATAAAGAGTCAAAGTGTGGAAAGATGACATAATAGCGGGAGATCAGTGATATTCTTGCATGCATGCCACTTGTTTTTAAATATTTGTCTTTCTAACACTGCACCAAAAATTCATACTGACATAATTACACTGAGACATCTCATTGAAAATATCATACTTAACAACCAAATTTAACAGATTAAACAGACCTCCTTGAACTTCATAGATGATGAACAACAGTTACTCATTCTCTACAAAAGCCTCAAATTTAATCATTTAGAGAAATATACGTACGCGCCCATCATTTCCTTTATTAAGCATTATGTTATTTCCATAATGACTTCTTACAAACTTGTTCATGATACTCACATACTGTTGATAACAAATTGTTAGCCTGAGCAGCCCTATATGTTTTGAGCAAAGCTACTAGCTAGGAGTTATATGATCTGTATCTTAATGGAGGTGATCACTCTTTCAAAGATATAAACACATTTTGCATGCATAGTTACTTAAAATGAAAATTGAGAACTAACTTAACTTAAGAAGAATGAATAAACAGATTTTGTTGTTGATAAAGAGTAAATTAAGAAGAAATTGAAGAGGCCAGTGCCATTTAAGATACTTATAAAAGTAATCCAATAAAGTGAAAAACACATGTATATATAGCTAGAGAGTAGATTAAGTAGTAGATGTAGGGTGAATGGGGAGCCTATGGTATCCATGAAAACCTCCTCCACGTTCCATTATGTTTGATTCCCACTCTACAAAATGAACTTGTGGCCTTGTGGTTGTGGGTACGTACCATATAAAACGAACACCAACTGCTATTTATGTTTGTTAATTAACTTCTATATCAACACAATAAACGAAGACCACGTTATCATAATATCTAGCCAGTTAATTATCTCCATTTAATTGTGTGTGCGTTAAATAGCTACAAACTTAACATACTACAAATTAAATCCTAACGCCGCAACGACTACCTAATGTTGGTATTTTAGTGTAAAATAGATTGAGTTTAATATGCAAATAAGGGTCGACACTTATTTGGATATTAACTGGACTAACGGGGGTTCCAAGGGGGCGTAGCCCTCTTGGTGGGGGTTCGGGGGCAACGCCCCTGAGAGAAGCAGGGTCCAAGGGGCGGCAGCCCCTGGCAGGAAAGTTCTCCCACAAGTCCAAGGGGCAGAGCCCCTGGCTGGGGTCTCAACTTGAATACTCGAAAAGGATTGGATCATTAATGTATTCAATGATAAGTACTAGGCCGGATATTGCTTATGCAGTTGGAAAGCTTAGTAGGTTTACTAGCAATCCTAGTACATTTCATTGGCGAGCTTTGGATCGAGTATTTCAATACTTGAAAGGAACTATGGATTATAAGTTAACTTACATCGGATTTCGTTCGGTAATTGAAGGTTTTAGTGATGCAAGTTGGATATCCAATAAAGAAGATCATTCTTCTACATCTTGATGGGTGTTCCTTCTTGGGGGAGGTGCCATTAGTTGGGCATCTAAGAAACAGACTTGCATAACAAACTCAACTATGGAGTCTGAGTTTGTTGCTTTGGCAGCAGCTGGTAATGAGGCTGAATGGTTAAGGAATTTGCTTTATGAAATTCCATTGTGGCCAAAGCCAATTTTTTCTATTTCTATCAGGTGTGATAGTCAAGCTACTTTGGCTAAAGCTTATAGTCAAGTGTATAATGGCAAGTCAAGACACTTAGGTGTGAGACACAGCATGGTTCGTGAGCTCATAATGCATGGTGTCATATCCGTTGAGTGGATTGCAACTCATCGGAACTTAGCTGATCATTTAACCAAAGGGTTATGTAGAGATCTAGTGAAAGGATCAGCTGTGGGATTGAGTTTAAAGTCCATATGAAAGCTCTCATGTTGAGATACCCAATTCACCACCTAATATGACGTTAGGTGCTGAATTTTGAATGTGGAAAGCTTAACATCTAGAGTTTGGAACACAACATTAAATTATCCCAAAGGTATGTGTTCGGTACTGCAAGATAAGGAAGGTTGAAGTGTTCTTCTTAATAATTCTTTTGAAAAATTGCATTTGCAGGTGCAAGACTAAAAGAATTACCTATTTGAGTACGAAGTTTAGCTGCTTCAAGAAGTTGGGACTTGGCTTCGATGTACTTAAAGAAAGGATAGGGACATAGGCTAGTAAAATAATGTGTCAAGTAAGATATCGTGTGTGAAAAACTAATGTGTATATTATCTTCATGTATTCAATAGTGATATTACAAGGTTCAATCTTTCGGGAAACCTTGATATTCGAATATTTGGAATGTGTAATATACTAATATGAAATTCAATCGTCTCGACATTTCATTTATGCATTAGTTTGATTGTTTGCTGTGAACTAGTTAGTTAATTTATGATTACACTAAAATGGGGGAGGTTTGTTGGTATTTTAGTGTAAAATAGATTGAGTTTAATATGCAAATAAGGGTCGACACTTATTTGGATATTAACTGGACTAATGGGGGTTCGGGGGCAACGCCCCTGAGAGAAGCAGGGTCCAAGGGGCAGAGCCCGTTTCTGGGGTTAAAAATTCATTAGAATTTGTTTTTCCACCAAATAAAACATATAAAGTTGATGCTCGTTTCTGCTGATAATGCTTGGTTTCTGCTGCTATGGTTCCTGCTGAAAGCAGATGGTTCCTGCTGATAGCAGATGGTTTCTGCTGATAGTTGGATCGTTTCTGCTGATAGTGTACGGTTCCTGCTGAACGGTTCCTGCCGATAGTGCAGTTCCTGCTGCTAGTGTTTTACAGTTATTAGGCTTTAATAACCGCCCCTATAAACCGTCTTATATATTCTCTATTTCGTATAGAGAAAGGAGAAGGCTGATCAACCATATTTTGATCACGTATTTCTGCAAACATAACATCATTCACAAACTTGAATCAATTAGATTTTATCCGGTCGTTAATTGGTATACACTCCAATTTAATCGATCTGAAAGCGTACTATTCGTGACTTCTAATTGCTATCAGGATACCAATCTCACCCCAATTACCACACATAAACAACACCTAATACTGCTATCTTCTTGTTATGTTAGGCTGGGCACAGTGATGACCCGGGTCATCCCCTGCCACATCAGTTTTCTCTCTCCTATGACCAGACACGACCAAATTGCAACAGTCGGTGACCAAATTAAAAAAAAAAAAAAAAAAAAAAAAGGTGTGTAAATATCGGTCTAGATTTCAACCGATTTGGGGATTTTGGACTTGCTCGACCGACTGTGACCGAATGGCCACATTGGTGATGACCGACTTTTTCCTTGCTCGACCGATGGTGATGACCGACTTTTTCAAGCCCACTGCGAGTAGCCTTATATGCATGCATATATACATCGTAAGAATGCATTATACGTGGCATGCATACCAAAAAACAACAGGTTTCGTTATAATGCCCTTTAAACTAAAACTGAGATTATGTTTGTGTCTAATAACTCAAATGGTCAAGAAACTGAGATTAAACTAAACCTGTGTTCCCACTACAGCTTACGATATGATGAAGCACGTGCGTTACCTTAATTAATAAATCAAACAACTCATACGACGTCAAAAAAAATACAGATATGTGTTTACAAGTAAGAAACGATCAATATTTAAGCAAGACAATAGTAAGAAACGTGTTTACACTAATATATAAAAGTGCACGTGATCAAGAGGAACTTACAGTTGCTTGATGAGCGAGAAATGGAGCGACTGCGACGAGAAGTGATCAGAAATTAAAGCTTGATGAACACTTAAGATCAGTGGATGTTGGAAGGAAGAAAAGGGAAATTGAAAGAGAGGCCAAGGGGTGTATTTATTTATAGATAATAAAATGGTATCAGAAGAGGGTATAATGGTCATTAAACCATATTATAATTTCCTCGAATTTTCCGAAATTGCATGGCCTTACTACTCACCTGAAGTTACTCAGAAATTTTTATCGTCTAGCATTTATAGTTATTCGTGATTACCAAGCTGTCCTTTTATTTGTTCGAAACCTTTAAAATCTTAAAACTAATTAAGGCAACTTGGAAATCAATAGTTCGTGATTTGTGATTTCTGATTTTCAAACTTGCCATTAAAAAACTTGACACTAAAAAACTTGCCGCTAAAAATTATTCGTCTAGTTAGAGTTGAAGTGTAATGATGCTGACAATATCTACAAGACTACAACACCATAGACAAAAGGAGAAACAAATGAATTGGTGCAACAAAAAGATCCTCATAAGATAAACTCTTTGTGTAAAAAGAAACACGAACAATACTTTGCGGCTCGCCTGAATGCCTAGAGGTGGCCATTTCCCGGTTCGGCCAAAATCCGGTTCCGGTTCATAGTCAAAGTCAAAGATGCGGTTCCGGTTCCAAACCGGATCCGATTTTTTCGGATCCGGGGTCTAAAAATCCGGGACCGGTATACCCGGTTCCGGTTCGGTTCCTTAACCGGTTCCAAATTAAATCCGGTCAAAACGGTTCCCAAGAACCGGTCGCAAAACCTTAACAGTAGGGTTGTAAAATGGGTCGAATCCGGGATTTTTTTTTCGTTCGTGTTTTCTACACAATAAACTTAATAAACTTCGACTTTTATTAAATAAACTCATAAACGTCACACATAAAGTACTTGAATCACAAATTTAATACATTTTGACTATTTATTCTTAATCGGTTTCATCTTCATCTTCATCTTCAACTTCAACGGCGGACCTTGCGGCGCTTGTAGCTTCATCCTAAGCGAATTCTTCTTCGGAAAGATTGATTACATAACCCTCTTCCACCTCGACCTCTTATAATTGTTTTTCGTATTCCATCGGTTCTTCAAGTATTGAAACGTGTTGTATACGTTCATTCCCATCTAAATAATCCTTCAAGCAAATACACATCTCCAAAGATAAAGGTGTGAGTCTTGTTCTTCTTACCGACAATACCCTTCCACTAGTAGAAAAAGCGGATTCCGAAGCAACGGTAGAAGCTTTTACGTTTAGTAAATCCCGGGCCATTGCGGCTAGAACGGAAAATTGAGGTTCCCTTTGTTTCCACCAATTTAAAACATCAAAATTCTTGAACTCTTCGGGTGTGATAGTGTTTAACCAATCGGTTCCCGTATATCTCCCATATTCGTTGCTCGATAAATTGTCACTCCTAGCCCGTGTACCGCTTTCTTGTCTTAAATTTGAAAATAAGTCCAAATCCGGATCCACGGTTGAAGCCGAAGCCCACATGTTTGCAACCGAACTCGTTCCCACATTTGTTGCACCATATTTCTCAAAATAAACATCAAATAAACGTTTGAAATTATATTTAAACGTGTCTTGTGCTTTTGTTACATAAAAATGGTCTATTTGGTTCAAATCCAAGTCGTTAGCAATCTTATCGATAAGATATTACACCCCGCTAATGTTCAAACATGGGTTAATTGCGGCGGTACAACTAATTACCGGTGGAATTTCTTCAAAATATTTTATAAGTTTTTCTTTCATCGGTACAACCATATTCGCAAAAAGTGGACCATCATATTCGTATGCTCCTAATTTTCTACACATCATAAAAAGTTGGTTGAGGACCCGATGACTCGTGGGATAATAAACACCCGATAACAAAGTTGTTGCGGTTTTAAAAACTTTGAGTAAATCGGTTATTTTTTGAATAAGACCCCAATTTTCAACCGAAAATGGTACCATATCCCCATGCTTAGATCTAGAGCAAAGATTATCATGAAAATGTTGTAACGTTAATTTTTGGCGTAAACCACTAACAAACATGTTATAAGTCGAATTCCATCTTGTAGGGACGTCCCAATTTGGAGATAAAAAATGGAATTCGATTCATGACACAATTTTATATAATCCACATATCTTGTGCTTCCACATTGAAAAATATCTTGTAACATTTTTCTAAAAGCTTCTCTTAAATTATACATTTGCTCGGTTGGTAGTCCGCTTTGCACAACCAAGTTAATGATGTGTGCAACACATCGACTATGATAAAAAAAATGCCATCAAGAGGTGGTCGGTATTTTAGTATTAGCCTTCCCGCCGCATTTGTATTATTAGAAGCGTTATCAAATGATATTGATTTTTTTTTTAATTTTAAACGTTTTCATAACATATCTCAGCATAAAACTTAAATTTT